>JAUZNJ010055470.1:3333-29194 GCA_034780135.1 Jordanella pulchra | reverse complement strand
GAGGTCTTGGGAATGTGAAAACACAAGAAATGCTGGCTGCAAGGAGGGAACTAATTTGGGAATGGGTAAATCACAAGTCCTGGCTTTGTCCAGATGCAGTGCTGGAGGCAGCTTCCCATGGTTACAAAATTGGTGGGATGGAGAGGTAGCAAGCAGTCTTTTGAGGCTTGCACAGCAAGATGGATGAGGAGACTGCTGTGAGGTTGTGTTCTGTTGATCATTATTACTTTTATGTTGAAAGGATCTAAACGGAAGTTTAATTGTTTCTCACGGGGTATAACTTGAACTGTGTCCGCTTCAGTAATTATTCGAGATTCTTAGTAATAACAACCAGAAAACCCATACTATAAAAAAAAAACCTTTCATATAATATACAACATGCAGTATGGATACTTAAACAATAATAAAAAAGTAATTTACACATTGCTTTAAAACAGATCATCCAATTTTACCCCATTTATACGGAGATTAACAATTGTTTTTTTCGCCCCCAAGTCTTTTATTTTAACGCAAAAACTGAAACAGTAATACCTGCTGGGATGTGTCACTGTTAAAGTCTTGTGACTGACAGTGAGTCAGCAGCCTTGTTTCCTCAACCGTCAGCTATGAACCACAGGCAACCATCAAAGAGGAGCAATCAGCAATCATTTTGGAGCCAGAAGAAGGCGCAAGCGTATACATCATGTTTTCATTTCCTCAACATTACTCCAGTATAACAAGGCACTCTGCTTAGGATAAGTTTCACAACATTTTTTTTTTTTTTACATAAAGCTCAACCCATTCACTCCCCCCTACAATTTATAAACATTTTAAAGGAGTATTTAACATGGAAGTAAAGAATCACTGATCTTCAGTTGTAAAATATCTAACAGTACCTGGAAAACAATCATTCCTGCACTAAGATAAACGGGTCAAAATTCAAATGGTAGAGACCTTTCTTGTGCTTCTTGTCCCTTTTTTAGTGCACAAGTTAAATTTCACTGCAGGCATGACCACTACCAGAACTGTAGAATCAAAATCTCTTGAATAGAACCTATCTGACGACATGAAGTAGGCCTGCGGTGATAAACAGGGTAACTAACCTCTAGCAGTCTGGGGAGAGCTTCAAAGCACTTTTCTGCTCTAATCCATCATCAGTTACCTTGGAAAGACAGCTAAAACATCTACAAGTTTGTAACTAAACTGAAAGGCCAAGTAAGGAGAACGGCGATTAGAGCACCATTCAAGAAGCCCATTGTAAGTCTGGAGGAGCTGCAGAGATCCACAGCTCGGGTAGGATAACTTGTTAACTGGACGTCTGTTAGTTGAGCATTCTACCAAGCTGAGAGGCAAGTTGAAACAGGCTGTGTGGCAGGAAACGAATGGCTCATATCTTAAACACAGCATCCATTTGAAGCATAGAGGTGGTAGGATGGTGCTGTGGGTTTGATTTCCTCTCAGTGAAATTCATAACATCAGGATTTCCAAGTAGGACGTTCTGGAACTGTGGTAAAGCTTTCAGTTCAACACAAAACGTTTAGACAAAAACCTTTTTTTGAAATTCAAGTTCAGACCTTAATCTGTTTGCAACGCTACCAAACACTCTGGTTCATTTCGACTGAGCTTAAACTATTTTGCAAAGACGAATGGGCACTAATAGATGAGCACTAAAAGATGAGAAAGACTTGTCAACCCGTTTTAAAAACTTGGAAAAAGAAGTTAAATGGAAGATTTCTGCAGGGCTCCAGTTTCCGGCTCAAAATTGCAGGTCTTTATGGTTACGTCTAATAGTTGTTGGAACAAACTTGACTCAATACCATTTTAATATTGTATTTTCTGTCTGTGTAGAGATTTGCACGTTTCCCTGTTTCCTGAACTTAAAAAGAACAAATAACAAAACATGTATGACTGATGCAATAAGCTATAAAAATCACATCCAGGTGTAAACATACAGATGTGTCCAAGATATTTTCATATCACTGCAAGTAAGTTTCCAGAAGGTTAAGTAAAGGTATAAAAAACAGACATAAAGTGCATGCTGTGTTAAAATAAATAGTGTCAAGTTCAGTTACTAAGGTAACTGATTATGTAAAGAAAATAGGTGTTAAAGAATGTGGCTCTTATTTGGGGCTCCTTAGAAAAAAAAAAACAAAGTAAAATGAGTCGTTCATGACGCTGTTCAAAAGAAGAGCATTCTTCGATTAAGTAATCATTAAAAGAGGGGAAACTTAATAAGAAGTGCAGAATATCAAAGGCTGTTCAGCTAAAATATGGATTTTTAAAAAAAATGGCAGCTAAAACCATAAAGGAGAGGGGAAAAAACGACTATTTGAGTGGATCAGAGAATAACTAAAATGGCAAAGGCTCAGTTCCAGGATGATCAGCGATGAGTACTGTAACAATCGGAGGGCATCTACGTGAAGCCAAGCTACCAACAAGAAGTCCACCTCAAGGTCCAACAGTTTAAAAAAAAACGTGCTAAGGTGGTGACACTTTGTCTAAGAACATAGACTAGCCTAAAAGAATTAACATAACGCTTTGTGGACTGATGAGAACAAGATTGTCCGAGCCACAGTCCACAGTGAAGCATGGTGGTGCAAGCATCGTGATGTGGGGATGTTTCTCATACTCTGACGTTGGTCTTATCATGGTAAGTTTGATTGCATCAGTTAGTCGGCTTCATGCGCCTCAGATTTGAAACAGTTATTAGACACGGATTCAGCCTTTAAATATTAGCTTAATGTTCCAAGAAAAGTTGAATCTTCAAGCATTTCTTTGTTTATGCAGGACAAGTTTTGAGTTTGTAGAGAAAGACGTCAAAATCAGCCTTTTTTTAATTTTTCTATTTCTTGACCTTCTGAAAAATATCAAATTCAATTTTTTTTGCTTTGTAATAGAATGTGCAGTGTTCCCAAAACGTGTCGATTACAATACTGTTTATTTGAAGGATTTTGAGCTTTACTCACCTCTTAAACACAATTGCTTCTGCTTCTTTGCCCGCTCTAAGATTAAAAACTACCAAGTTTCTTTTGTTTAATTTATATAATGTAAGGATTTTTTTGAATGTCTATCACACCTAAATGCATACGACTTGCTTTATATTGGCCTTTCACTGACAATTCCATGTTCTAGGTATGCAAAAACCACCAATATCTCAATGCAAAACAAGTTTTATTTAGACACAGGATTCCTTTCTTCTGCCAGGCACATTGACACACAGAGAGAGAGAGAGAGAGAGGGGGGACAAACTGGCATCAGAATAACTCGTCTAGGTTTAAAGATGTGGATGAAAAGGCGATTGTAGAGGAGCCCGCCTGGACTCAGGTAGGCCACGAGCTTCTTTAGAGTTCACATGTCTTCAGCCGTTTTAATTTAAAACATAAACAGAGGCTGACCCCAAAGCAAAACAAAGCTATGTTCTCAGGTATTGCAAGCAACAAGGACAGAGCAGAGAGGTACCTGCAACAATACATTCACAAACAATCAAAATGGAATTGCTTTAAAGCGTCAAATATTTGGAAATCAGTCAGAGCGTTTATCTTTGCTCCATTCTTTATCACCCATTCTTAACCACAGATTGTGTTTTAGCACTGATCATTTATTACCTACTTAAAAAAATATTAAGGCAAAGAAAAAGGACATTTTTTTTTTCATAAGGCATCTAATTAAACATGGAAGTTGAATGCTCAAACCGTAAGGATCCAGAGAGGTCGAACGCAACAAGAGCAGGCTAATTTTTTTTTTAAGATTTAGCACAAATCTAATGAACAGATCCATATCTGACTGAAAAGCTACTCATCAATTTTAGGCCACCATTATCAATTTAGGTCCACCGAGACTGAAAACATTACTAGCTCTGGCACTTGTAATCTAATTTTGAAAATCTAGTCTACAAAATACAAAAAAAAAAAAAACAACAAACAAAAGTAACCGCACAGCAAAGTTTGATCATCATACAGTCATAGTGAAATACCGAGAGAGCTGACTGACCGTGTGTGATTGTATCATAGCAGGATTCAGTGAGAGGCAGATTGCTGAACCGAAAACAGGACTCAAAGAGAGTGAAAAGTGCAAAGAAGTTGAAACTGGATGAGGAAAACAGCAGCAGAAACAAAATCCCCGGGCAGGCTGTGTATTGTACAGGTAATGATGAAATAACCATCAGGAGTGAGATAATCAAACAAAGCAAACACTGGGAGAAGTGCTGCGCTCAGACCATCAGTAGAAAACCACACTGGACTTTCCTCCAGGTGGGTTGAGGACCCTGTTGTGAGAGCGAGGCTTAGGTCCCAGGTGAGGCTCATGGTTCTTGAGTGATGTCTCATCAGGAAGTGATGCAGCAGCTTCCGGCTCTGGACTGGCTGAGACGACTGAAGGCTCTTCCTTAGCTGGAGCAGGAGTTGGGGAGGCGATCTCCTCTTTCACTTCCGGCTGGCTGATTTTGGCTTCAGGTGCTTCAAGAGGAAAAAAAAGGAAAGGTTCTCATATAGTCTGCAACGACGCTTCAATATTAAAAAAAAAACACAGCTGAGGTCCAACAGATTCTTATATGGCAAAATTTTACTTTACTGCATTAAAGTTGCAGCATGGAGGTAGATGCATCTCTAGTTATCAGAGGACTTTTCTTTACTCTGAGGGAAAAATCCTTGTTTCTGTTCCGCTTCCAAGAATTTAGCACCACATTGTTTACAGTCAGACTCAGACGGAGAGAAGTTTCTACATTAAGTAGCAGATTAGTGGTAGAAATAGCTCTGCTAGATTTAGATTCCTGAAAAGGAGGAAATCGTTAATCCATGTGACCTAATGTCTGTATGGAAAAGATAATAAAACGACGTTGGTCTTAAGCATCCTAAAAACTAACCAACACTGTTATAAAGCATATAGTGCATTAAAATTGTGTGAAGTTATTGCGCAATTTATTGAGACTCACTGATTTCCATATTCATGTCTTTTAGCAAAATCATCTCCAGTATTTCATATAAGAAGTCACATCATGGACTCACCTGGTGATTCAGGTTCAGGCCCCACACTTAGATTATCCTGAAATTAAAACCAAGATATAATTCACAAGTTTGTAGTGGTGGGTTTAACAGCAGATATAATAGAGGGCTCTGGACTTAAATCAACATTCACGCAAAGGTCAAAATGTTTGGAACCTTTTTTCTTGTTTGTTTCTATTTTTAACATTTTCCTTTGGGTTAATATTAAAACCAATGGAAGAGACGTTAAGAGTTCAACCTGAGGTCCACTGCCTCCCTGACCAAATGGAGCAGATTACCACCAAATCCTGTGACTGACCACAAATTAACCATAGTTCAGATACTCTGCAACTTTGTACAAGCAATCAACTAAATCAATTAACACAAAGCAAGGAAAAGGCCGAAGTTAATCCCAGGATCCCTGTAAAAACCTGACTGTCTAATACATTCTAGGCCTGGAAGTTTACATAAAGAACCATCAGAGCCTGAAAAAAACTAAAAATCACCTGGTTTCTAAAAGCTTTCAGGTAAAATGTTACTGAATATTTAGCTCAGTAAAATATTTTGAATTAATTGACCAAACCCGCTGAATGTTTCCAGCTTACCTTCGGCTTGTTTGGGTGGCTTCGGCTGGAGCTTTGTACATCTGTGCTTTCTGTAGAGCCAAATATGTTGCTGGTTGCTCCACCTGGGGGTACGGGTCTCTGCGGCTGAGCTGGTGCTTCAGGTTCTCCAAATATCCCACTACTCTTCCCACCTGCATGTAGGAGTTATATTTATACTGGAATGATCACATCATGGTCACAACTTTCACACTTTAGGCTTAAACTTGGTTTGGTTTTGACATTCATCAATACTAAAGAAAAAAGGTCTGACCTGGAGGATTGGAGCGTCTAGATACATTCTGGGGCTCCTCTGGTGGGGCAAAAACTTTAGAAGCCATCTTATTAGGTCGTCTTGATTGAGCATTATCATCTTCATAGCCACCAAAAAGGTTACTAGAGCCCCCGCCAGGAGGCCGCAGCACCCTGCATGGGAAGATAGAATAATAATAATAAGTCCATATCACTAAATCAAACTGCTGGGTTTATACTTTCTTGCTTAGAAATGTAAAACCTTTCCTCAAGTTTTTAGTTGTCAAAAAACAACAACAACAACAAAACAGTTATATCGTTTTGTGTGACAATCACACATTGTTCCAGAGGTCATAAACCATTTCTTACAATTACAAATTTGTCTAAAAATTACCAACAGATATTTTTGGGTTTGCTTTTTCCCCCCACTTTAAATTATATATAAACACTAGGTTTTTTGTTTTTTTAAAAAAAAACAACCCTTTACTTCAGTATTTATGTCAGAAAAATGCAGAGTTGTACCTTGCTATGACCCCATTTAAAAAGGTAATACAACCTTACTTTAAGAACATCTTGGTTATTCTATAGTCTCATAAATAAAAAAAACAGACTATTTCAGCCCTTGTATACTCTTATACTGGCAGGTCAAAGTAGCAACAACCATTTTTGGTGTTTTAGTCGATCCTAGCAGAGAACGGATTAAAAGTCAGACATTTCAGCCCAGCTGGTGCAATTACAACAAGGGTATAAAAAGTAAAAGATGCTACAAAATAAAACAAAAAACATTTGCTCTGGTTGTATATCAACTGTACATTTGTTTTGTTATCGTCAAACAGGGTGCGAGACTTCAGCAAATCACAGAAAGCTGAATAAGGTAAAGCAAAGCTGATCCACTTTATCTTTTTTATGAATCAAACTTTATCCATCACAAAAGCATGATGGCAATAGCAAATGTTTTCAGACTTTTTGGAAGTCTACAATAAAGGTATATATACATCTTTTAACTGCACAGAGAACACTGTTTCTATTCAACATGAGCCAAACTGCATTACGAACATGTTAATGCTGGGATAAGAAAGTTTAAATCAGTTTAAATGTCTTCTTTTTTTTTATCTGCAGTTTAACCAGGTTTAACTTCTGAGCTGTGTAATAGGAACGGCACTCTCTCACACAAATGGTAGGATATCACTTCTACTCATTAATATTTTATGATCAATGATGACAGAACTACTACTTAACGCCCCTACACAGTTGCAATACAACAGTTAAAATAATCTAACACTATTTCACATCAAATCGGATTAAAAATGTCTCGTAAAGTAGTAAATAATTTAAATACTGTAATTCTTTTCAGCTGTATTCTATTTGTATCAATAGCCCTGCTCAAGAACGTGGATTCTTTGTCATGCAGGCAGAGATGGTTTGGCCTTTAGCTCTTTGGTAATATCATAGTCATACATTTTAATTTTTTCTAAGACATAGGGAGAGTCTAAAACCAGTGTTGACATGTTAAGAATTATGCACACACACACACACATATATATATATAAATAACGTGGTTAAATCTGAATAAAGAGTTCATTAGTTCAGCCATTCAAAGTCTACTATAATGTATCCAAGTTCTAAAAAAAAAAAAAAAAAAAAAAAAAAAAGACTCTTTGACAAATTCAGATTTTTTGGTCTTAAATAAATAAAATACTAAAATCGTCCACAGTACTTTTCAGGACGAGATGAGAAATCTTTTAAAGCCACCAAAAAGAATGAGTAGCTATTTTCAGACTAGGTCTGGATAAAGGGTCACAAAATAAGCCCATATTTTTAAAGTATAGAAAACAGCATGTAATCTCTATAATATGGCAGCCAAACAGTGAACGCAGCTAAATTACATGTTATCAAATATATATATAGACTCTTAAATAATGTTGTACGCGTGGAAAACATGCCCCATTGAGTTTGACGCCATTACTTTATAAGAGACTATAGCTACTATTTAGCAGATTTAAAACCGCATTACTAATGTTTTCTTAAAAACACCGATGCGTAACAAGAGCAATGCGATCACGCTTCTGTTATTGGTGAATACAAAGAGGAGCTTGCTGAGGCGCATTTACCACTTCCGCAGGGACAGACAACGCCTGGCAGGCTAGCATAAAGGCTATTAAGACTCTTGAGTTTAACTTAAGCAATAATACTACTAATACTTTTAAAAATGATTAAAGCCTCGGTTTATCATGTAAAGTTATTCTACAAATAAATATATATATTGAAACTACAGTCTTTAAAGCTAATATAGTCAGGTGACGTTGCAAGAAAGCGGAAAACGCTATCCAACAACGTTTATCAACAGTCAATATAACCTTAACAATTTCAGCTAAATTGACAGTTAATTAATATTCTAGTCACCTTGAACTTGGTTTTCCACCGGTATCCAATCCTTGGAACATGTTCGTCGAAGTCATAGTGGTTTTGTTTGAACTACGTTAAGTTTTGAGAAAGAAACTTCTTCGTCCGCCACCAAGACGACCAACAACTTCGCCCCCTGTCTGCGCTCCAGCCACCAAACATCCCAAAGAATTTGACCCACCTAGTTGTGACGTAGAGAACTGGTATTGGTCAGCGTCATGTGTGCAACAATGAGGTGCGCTCGGTTTAAACACCCGGAGAAAATTTAGGCGGAACCTGTAGAAATGATAAAATGTTCTCCGTAGGAATAAAGACTAAAATGTCTGTATTAAACTTGTAATATAGGCACTAAAATTACACTGGATTTATATATTCTGTATTCTTAAAATTTCGTAAAGGTGCTTCCCATATTGTGAGTGGCAAATTCGTCTTGGAGAATAAGTACCAGAAAACTTAAATAGAAGCACCAAAGCCTAGGTTATTTTCACATTTAATCACATATGCTCTTTTTAGTACAAATTTTAGACTTTTATTATTACATTTATTTTGTAGGGTTTTTCTTTCACATTGCTCCTTTAAACGTGTCAAAATGGTTCAAATCACAAGTTTTTCCCTTGGAAGAATGTTGCCCCATTTCTCTGATTCAGGTTAGCGGACTGTTTTACTTAACTTTTAAGCTCTGACGACAAATTTTCTACTGGATTAAAAAAAATAGGCTTGTAATATGTTTGTGGGTTTGCTAACTGAGCCACTTAGTTGTTTATTTTGCAGTGTGATGAAAGTCTTTTGAAAGACTTGATTATAAACTATTTATTTTTACCGATTTCTGAAGATGTTGTTTTGATACATCAAAATATTGTTCTTTCTTCATTCTACCACATACTTTCTGAAGTGCACCACTGCCCTATGCAGCAGAAAACCAACACACTTTATTTGAGAGGTTTTTTTTTTTTTTAAGTTTCCCCCCTTTTTCTTAAAAAGTGAAAAGGGGGATCGGGGCCAAATCTCTAAATTCTGTTAACATGAACGCAGATTATAACTTCAGAAAATACGTTGCGTTGAAGAGTTTTTTTTCTAAATCGATTTGCACTTCTTTTTTTTTTACAAAATGTTGATAAAAATATCAGCATGTTTGATGTGTTACCTTGAAATCCATTCATAGCCGTGCCTCACTAAAACTCTAGGTGTCAGACTTATATCTGAGAAGGTTCGAGAGCCATGACATCATCATCTGGGCTTCAAAAACTGGTATAAAGGAAATCTCTGTGCATTTAAATAAACGAATAAGAACTTTGTGGAAAATAAAAGTATCCCCGTACATTTTTTGTTTTTGCATTTTAGACTATATGTTGACATTTTATGTATTATTTAGCCAGTTACAAATAAATTGAATCTCACATTAAATCAGCTGACCATAGAGACAACATTGCTAACATCCTCAGAACACAAAACTGGCACACTGTGATATTTCCTGAAGAATGACACTCACAATATGGCGGCGAGTTTTACGTATAATCCATGCTATTTAGTTACTCGCCCATCATGTCTTTTGTTTTGGTTTTTGTTGTCTTCATTTTGTTTTTAGAGATGCTAATTCCAAAGCCAAACATCCTCTAGATTACGTTCGTTAAATGTTTAGTCGTAAAATGTCAATCCTTATCTGGGGGGAATTTATTCTAAAAATAACAGTTTCTTAAATACAATGTTACGATAGAATTATATTCAAATAAAAATGGATGTGGCATTCTTTCATGCTTTTCTGAACTGACAATTTACGGGGCATGTCAGGAAGAAAAACACAATTGGTTCTTTGTAAGTGTTCTGTAAACAACAATTGGGGAAGTTTTCTGTCAGTCATCTTTCAAACTGCCGCCCTCGCAAATTGTAGACCAATCGAAGCCTTTGTTTTGAGACGTAGTAGGCGGGACTACGCTGCTCCCGGGGAGCTGTCATCGGTACCAGGTTGCAGACGGTTAGCAATGCTAGCCTCACTCTCGGTCAGGACTAAAACTGGGAAGCTTCAACTTCAGGTAATTTTTCAACTCACATGTATGCCATTATAAAACTAACAGAGTTGAAGTCTAGACTACACCACGGTTATTTTTGAGTAGGTCAAGCAACGTTTTACTGCTTTTCAGCGACTTAGCGGTAAAGTTCGCTAACCAAACAGAATAGCAGCTATGCTAGCTAACGCTTTCTACATGGTCGGGTATTTTTTTGATATGTAATATTTTTTTGGGAAAAGCCGTTAATAGTTAACGGTGACACAATTAAACTTCCCGTACACTGTTAAAGTTTTGATAATACGTCACTTCTTTTGGGAAAATATTGGAACTTCAAAGTTCCTAACATAGATGTTTGTGGCGAAAAGTGATTTAACTTCGTGGATTCCTCTTTGCTCTTTTTTGTTTCGGAGTTTTGCTGAAATGTGACTGCCTTAGAGAAGCCTTTAGAGATGTTGAACACTAAACTATTGACACAAAACTGTTTTGTTATTATTATTTGTGATCATTTAAAAGTAGGGACACTTTAAAACCCAGGTTCATATCAAATCATTAAAGAACTGTCTTATGACCCCCTCAGAGTTGTGTTTTATGTCTCATCACCCAGAGAGCGAACTTTAACATACGACACATTTATGGTTTTAAATGTTTTCTGACATGTTATAATGAATGTTTTACAACTTTTTTTTCCTATTAGGCATATTCCATTATTTTTATTCGTTTTATTTTCTGATTCATGTTTATTTTACTGCCATTTGCGCTGTCTCATTTGGTGATGATTGCAGGGTTATTGCATTGGAAAAGAGCAGATTTGATAAAAGGAGAGAGCTGAATTTTGTCATTATTACACTGTAATAATTATATCCATGCTCTTCAATTCTCATTTCTGAACACTAACATTGCTTGAGCTAAACATGAGAGGGTTTTTTTTAATAATGTGTTGGGGAAAAAACTACTAACTATTAATTTTAGCATTAAGTAAAAATTTGTGCATAAAATAGGTTAAATGCTGGGCAATTCAATGTGGTTGTGACGTATTCTCAAATCTAATTTGCAATCATGATTGTGTAACGATCTCCTTATTTTAAATGGCTTGAATGGCTTGGCCTGAGCTCTGGTAAATTGATCATCTACTGTCGATGGTGAATATTTTAAATTTGCAAGTTGTTTTATATTTGAATTTGATTAATTTCTTTTAAACTCATTGAGTAATGTTGCTGATAGAAAACAGTTGAACTGCGCAGAGTTCAGCTCAGTCGAAGCAGGAGCAAGGAGAGAGGACAGACAGCAGAGGGATCGCTTTCGGCTTTATTATGCTCAATTTTATCGTTAATTGCCAAGCAAAGCGGGAGGACTCATGGTGAAGAGAAAGAAGACGTGTTCCACCTCCGAAGAGCTCGAAAATGGGTAAAAATCGGGTTGAAATAAACACTTTATTTAGAGGTCGAACGCAGCGATGAGCTCTCTCGTCGTCGTTCCTGCAGGGCGCTAAACTGAAAAGCGCTCGCATTTGAATTTAGTTTTATTTATTACAAGATTATTGCATGTTTAATACCAGCGGTTCCTGGTTAAACACTTCCACTAGTCGTCGAATAGTTTCATGTGCTAATTTCGATATATTTAGGTTTGATAATTTATAAATTTTGTGTTGTTTTGACGGGACTGAAGAGGGGATTTGAAACAAACAGCGGCGGCCATGTTGAGAGACAGTGACCGTCGTCTTTAGAAGTTAATTTTGCACAACGCTTTGCTCCTAATTTGACAATTCCCCCCTAAATGTGTTCTTGGCAGCATGACACTAGGCACCAGGGAGGCGATCGGTGTCGATGGGAAGCGGAATCCGTCCAGAAAGCCCGAAGGTTGCGACGAGGAGGAGAGCGGAGAGCAGGCGAGCGACGAGCGCAGTACAAAGGGAGAGGAGCGAGTGGAAATTCTTAATCCATCAACCACGGGTCCCAGCTCCGGTCCGACCACGGTCCTACCCGGGTCCCCGCCGAACCGGACCGGAGCAGGTTCGAACCAGCAGCCCCAGAGCTCCGCGGAACCCGCCCCTCCGTGTCACGACCAGCATCATTTTCTACGATCGAGCGTCCGACCTCCCAGTAAACGGATACGGAAGGATTCAATCGGATCCACCATCAATGGACACGGCGGGGCAAAATCGAAAGGTACAGTGGCTGATCAGCTCAAAGTAAAGTGGGCATGGGCTGGATTAGCAGGTGGGCTGCTTTATAACCCTCCCAGCTCCGCTTGTAGTTTATCCCTAAGGTCCAAACTGTAAGTGTTTTGTTGGTGTCTAATCCTGAGGCACTCACAGGGTTTAACTCAGGGTGAACTTATGACAGCTCCATCGTTTCAGCTGCAGCATCATTCTGTTAAAAGGAGGAGTGGTCACAAATTATATTTTTATCAGGGTCTATTTTCAGTCACACTTTCTGAGAAATGGACCATAATCCCATTAAGGACAGATCTGCAGAAACGTGTCTGCATGGACATGAAAGTAGTTACAGGAACAGAGTGAGAATATAAAAAAAGTTCATTTATGTCAATCATTTTTAAGTAGGTTTAAATAAAAAGTATAGAACACATAGAGTATATTTCAGGTCTTTCTTTTTATTTAAATTATTATGGTTTATGCTTCTAAAGCTTAGTATAGGGCAGATAAATAGGAGCCAGTATGTCCAGTTACTCCACACTTATTGCTTGTTTTGCATGAATTACTGCATTAAGTCATCAATAGTATGAAATTCATTTAGCCTGTGGCTCGGTTGAAATTTTAAGGAGCCTGGTTGCTCTTAGATTGACCTTCAGCTCATCTGCATTAGATTGTTCTGTCTGGTTATTTGATGGGCTTTATTTCCGGTGAACTGCTTGCCTAATTAAGTAAAGTAACAATATGGTATTTAAGCCAGTGTTTTGATACCATGTTTCTGAGTCCTCAGTGCAATTGTGATTGTATTTTACTTTCACACATATCCACAAAAGCTGGCTGCAATAAACGGTGTTTCCAATGACGTGTGGATCCTTTTATAGCTTAGTGAATGATTTAGTCAGTCCGACCCTCACTGCTGCCAGGAATAGTAGTAAAATCAGGTGTATTGATGTAGTAATACTGCACAATATTCAGATCAAAGTTCATTCATTCCATAAGGGAGTACGTTAAATTAACACACTACTCTGTGTGCTTTCTGTCATCGAAATGTTCCAACCATTATTCCTAAACTCTTAGCATCTGATGAGCTCAGAATTAGATCAGATGTGGCCGTAAAGGACAATGAAAGGAGTTCCACCGGGACGCAGGTACAGGTTTGATACACGGTCCCATGAATATAATCACCTTCTAAATATTCTGGGCTTTTGCAGTTGGAGTATTAACACGTCAGCTGATTGGTGAGGTCTTTTTAAATACAACTTGTTTTCAAATACTTTCTGGAGCTAAGTGAAGGATTTCTGTTTGGAATAAATCCCAATATCCCGACCTTTCTTGTACTAAATAAAAGTAGCCTTCTACATATTAATGTTTGCCAATAAGGAGTCCCGGTTAACCAATTTATATTAACCACAGAAAGTTAGTGCTTGAATTTAGACGGGTTTGTTTTGGCTCTTCTGTCATATGTCAATTAAACAAAAATAGCTCAGACAGCTTTTTGATGAAACAGAATGAAATGTTGGGAGGAATGGCTGTGCTTTATCAATGCGTTTCTTTCTACTAGTGAGACATATTTATTTGACATTTAGACCAAAATAACTCTACTGATATGTTAATATATTCACACACATCTGTTTTTGTTGGGATCTATTTTAAGCCAATGACCGGTTCCCACAAATACATTCACTCAAGTAAACAAACCTAATTTCTACATGGTCTAGTTTATTTATCCTAGTTTTGCCACATGATCGTGTGTTTTAATGACATTTGGCGTCGTGTCTGCTGGATTTAGCCAGTGGATTCCTGCACGCCGTTTGTTTTGGACCAGTTCACCAAGGGTTGATTGCTTTTCCTGCCCTGCTCACCAGTACTGAACCACAGAGATGTGAAGCTCTACAGGTTGAACACTGAAATCTGCGGTTCTGAAGGCATTTATTTTAACATCTTCCCAATCACGTACTTCATAGATTTAGTTGTGTTTGTGATTAACGCTGTGAAGAATGGATAATTTTAACGAATCTGCATGTTTTTTCTTGCTTTTTTTTCCCGCTTCTGTGTATCACAGGGGCAGAAAATGGTTCCTCCTCCCACGGGGCTGTGGGACAGTCTGTGGCCAGCTCAACGCCAGGAGTTTCCAAGAACCCCAAGGGCCAGGGATCCGCCGAGAAAGAGGAGCCAGGTGGCAACCAGAAGAGAGCCCGTCGGCAGTGGGAGTCGTGGAGCGCGGAGGACAAAAACAGCTTCTTTGAGGGGCTTTATGAGGTGAGGAACGATACCAGAGTGGATGGGCAAATTCCTCACGTGATTCAGTTCTACACTTACTTTTGCTGCTCCAATCATCAGCATGGGAAGGATTTCGAGGCGATCCAGAACAATATCGCAATGAAGTACAAAAAGAGAGGAAAGCCAGCCAACATGGTGAAGAACAAAGAGCAGGTCCGCCATTTTTACTACCGCACCTGGCACAAGATCTCCAAGCACATCGACTTTGCCAACGGTGAGCTTCCCTTTCTGAATTACAGCCCAAAAAATCCAAACTGCAGGGAAGTGGGTCAGATCTGGAGAACATCTAACAGCTTATCTGTTCTGTCTGTTGGAGATATTTGTAACTTGAGTTTAACAGAGATGATCCAGCTGGAGAATAAGGTTAACTTCCCCGATTTGAGTTTAGCTCCAAACTGTTTTTGCATAAGATGCATGTATTTATTTTTGGTATTTTTACAGCACAAAAATTAAACATGAATCTAGTAAACAGGTTCTGTATGACATTTATTCTCTTTTGAGAGACTCCTCTTTAAACATAACACAGATAAGGCTGAGGCCTTGTCACTTGCAGCGTCCTCCGCTATGGTTGTGTTATCTTTTCACAGCATACATGGTTCTTTTTGCTCCAGACATGTGACTTCTGCCCTGCTTTTCTTTTCAGTTTACTCCCGTGTTTTGAAAAAATCTTCCCAAGAGCTGTACGGTCTCATCTGCTATGCCGAGCTGCGCAAAAAAGTTGGAGGATGTAAGTGGAAGTTCTTGTTGATGTAGAGTGCCTTGGAGAAGTATTTACAACCCTTCAGCTGCACCACATTGGTAGCAGCAGTGGTAGCAATGAAAACCACAGTTGATTTTTTTTGTGATTAGACCATCACAAAGTAGCACCTGAGTGTGAGGTGAAAAGAAAAAGAAACAATGGAATCTAAAAGTTCGGTGTAATCCACAAGCCCCATGAAAGACATACAGGAAACGCATCAAACATGTGCAAGAAGGTCGACCTACATGGAATCAGCTGATACTGGTGCATCTTCCAGTTTGTGGCATCATCAAGCTGTGGGGATGCTTTTCTTTAGCGGGTGTAGGGAAGCTGATTAGAGAAAATGGGGAGAATGATGGAGCTTTATACGGGGGGGGTTTGAGACTGTCTGTTACAGGCTGCAGAAAACCTGAGACTACAATCATGGTTCATCGTTGAGCAGCTCACATAAATCATACAGTCAGAGCTACAATGGACCTGTGAACATAGAGCTGATGGGCTTTGGCAAATAAATAAATACATTTAGTCTGGCTTTTAGGATTTCTTTTTAACGACGGCGTCCTCTCCTATTAAGTCCACCTTGGTGCGTCAGACACTAATGTTCCTTGAGCTTGAAGTTCACCTTAAATCTTTCTATTGGTTTTTCCAGCCCCTTTTTATTACTCATCAATTTTCCTCCCGTTAGCCGTTATTTTTAACATGCTGTCTATCATTTTCCTTCTAATCTCCTGAGACAACTCCTTCCTTCTCTTCCTCTGGTGCATGTTGAGTGTAGTACACAGCATTTCACCAAACACCTGTAACCCCACATACAGGCCCAGTGATTGATTACCAGGTGGTAGACGCTTGTGATGCTAATTAGGGAACACGCCTTGATTTAAGACGTCCCTTCGGATAAATTATTTTCAGTCTTTTCTAAGGAGCCCGATCATTTTGTTCCAGACCTGATTCATGAGTTGATTTTTAAAATCGTTCTGTTGCAATCGGACTTTCATTTGTTGTTTTTCATAAAACGTTGTTATTAACACTTTTGTCAGATTCAAATTCGTTCTGTGACCACTTGGTTTTTCTTTCATCAAACAAGGGTTACCAGTGTTGATTTAAGGGGGGTTGAAAGCAGTTCAATGCCACAGTTCATAGTAAAACAACAATAACAGGAGACACACCTTTTGCCTGATGAGGTGTTTTTTTTTTCTATCATAAAGTACTCAAATGAAATAAAGTTTATCATTAAAACATGACAAAATGGTGTTTTCAGGGAGCTGCATATTGTAAGGTTTGTTAGGCTGGGACTTGAGGGATATGATTAGACCTGTAACACCTGAGGGACAAAGACGTCATTATCTCTCTGGTTTTCTGTTTTGTCTTCGACAGTGATGGATGAGAAGAACGTTGCAAAGCTGAACGAACTCATCCAGCAGGGGTAAGCGTTGGTCTTCGGTTTGTGTGATGAGGACATTCAGGAGGAGTTAAAATAACCCAAAAGTAACCAGTATCTTTGTAGGGCCACCACTGTGCGCTCCAAGGGGAGAAACTTAAGGATCAAAGCCCCCATGTGCCGAGCACTGAAGAAACTCTGCGATCCAGATGGTGAGGTTTGGATGTAACCAACAAAACATGTTCCACTTATACAAAACAATTCAGAGACAATCGATGTGAATCTGAAACAAATATTGAGACAGGATCTGTGGGGGTGGGGTTTTGGTCAGGAAGCATGCCCATTTCCATGGTAACTCTGAACAGAAAATGAGGACGAGAAGAGATGGAAATGATTGCTCCCAAAATTCTTCATCAATCCCATAACATTAAATGTGGTAACTGGGTTAAAATAAGAGGAGAAAACCACAAAACTCCCACTTTTAGGTACCTATGAGAGCATTTATGGAAGAAGGTGTGTTCACCACTGATTGTTTGTGCTTCTTTCTGTAGGTGTAAGCGATGAAGAAGATCAGAAGCCGGTGCGTCTTCCTCTGAAGGTGGCGGTGGAGCTCCAGCCCCGCAGTAACCACTCCTGGGCCCGTGTTCAGAGCTTAGCCCACAATCCCCGCCTCAGGTAGGGGATGTAAACCAGTCATCCTATAGTGTAACATGTAAAGTTTCTGTTTTCCTGCTTTATTCAAATCATCCAGTTAATCTAGTGTCAGGTTTCCCTGCCCCTCCTTAATTCTTATTCCTGTTTTTTTTTTTTTTTTTTTTTTTGTTTTGACGAATGTGATTCACTGTGTTTTGACTTTTCCAGCAGCAAAGCGCAGTGATTGATGAGCTTTTTGTGTTTTGGAAAGGAAGCAGTTTGATTTCCTGTTTCACAGTAATTTCTTCTAGTTTTTAAGCAGGCCCCTGTCTGCGGTTCTAGCATGCTTTGGAGCTTTACGCTAAAGTTCATCTCTATTTAGAATCTATTTATGCACTAACTATGGGCATGAGGCTGTCATTTATTTTATTTTTTATAAATTAAATATATAACTTTTTATTTCTCAGTGGACTCATTAAATACAAAACTGACAAGAAAACAACAACTAACCAACCTTGTTTATTGTACAAACAGGAAAGGATAAAATGGGTTTAAATTGATCTGAAAAGCGAATCATATTTTGGCTAAATATTTGAACTTTTTACCTGAAAGGATGGAGTTTCTCTTTAGTCCACAGTCTCCTCTTCAGTACTTTAAACATTTTCATTGTTGCCATACAGCTCCATCTATAGGCTTATTTACGTGGATCCAAGGCTCAGCACAATCTGAATGAAATGGTTTTCCAGTTTAGAGGCGAGTTTTTTGTTATCTGAGACACAAGTCAACACGCTGCTACAAGTAAACTCACATCATGATTGGATTGTTTCAATTAATTTATTTGAATCTGCTCAAGGAGCTTTGCTCATGTAAACTTAATGGACTGGGTGGATTATCAACCCATTCCAGGAGACATCTGTAAAAATGCAAACCTTGAACTTGTCCATGCTGGAGCAGGCATTGATTATTGGCTCTTCTGTCCTTGATGACGTTCAGCTTTCTTCTCCGGATGTTTTTGCAGCATCTTCCAGTCTGGGTTGAATCATGGTGGTTGCTGTTGGGTTGGTTAACCACGACCATCATTTCATCTTCTGGTCAGTTTGAGATCAGTGTTCCAACCAGGCAACGATCCTAAATCCAGAATCCAAACTGGTTTGGGATTGATGAAAGTAGACTAAAGCTTTTGGACCAGAGTCCTGTTGTTAATTTATTATTGCACCAGGATGCCAACAATCTGGGAACCCTACAATATAAATGAGCTCTTCCAGTTCTTAGTTAAATATTCACCTTGAATTACAGCAAAAGCTTGTTGGTAGCTGCTAAAATAATGGGATTAAGAGACAATTTACTGGATATTAGTTGGGGACGGATGTATTTATATGTCAGTGTGTGTATCTTTGCCAAGGGGTGGAGTTGAGAAAGTTCACTGGAAAGTCAGTCCTGTGTTAGCAGCACTTGTTTAAAATACCCCAGAAAACATTATATATTATGATTGCTCTCGGGGAAAAAAGGGCAAGTTCATCATGAATCCGACTGAACTCTTGTGGCCTTAAGTCTTTCTTCTCTGTCTAATAAGTGTCATTGTTTTTATTATTATTATTTAAACCAGCAGATTTTCAACTAAGATTTGTTTTTGTCTTTTCCAACACAGGATGGTGGTGGAGCTCCACAGGAAAGTCTCCTGCCTCATCGAGTACCTGAAACAGAAGTGGGCTTACCAAGACCAGCGAATTGTATCCTAAAGAAAAATATGTCCGGGTTTGCAGGTCATTTTAGAAGACGTACGTTCTCCTGCCGTGTGTTGTGCTTAACGCTGACGCTCCAGCTGAAGAGTCTCATGGAGAGAGAGGCTCTAGAAGGCAGCCAGTCCAGCCCAGACTCTCCCAGCAAAGCTCAGCAGCAGGAGCTCACTCTCTTCCCAGCTGAGAGCAGCACCCTGACGACGCTGCCCGGTGTGGCTCGGGTGGTTCACTCCAAGGCCTCCTGCACCGTCCACTGGTTAGAAAGCGGCAAGAGTCGGCCCAGTGCCAAAGAGCTACCAGCGGTCCAGATCCTGGGCATCCAGAGTGCAGCGCCTCTTCGAGGTGGCAGCAAATCTGGACGAGGAGGCTCTGCTGCTGCCAGCGCTTGTATGGCCGCTAACCCTGAGCCATCACCAGATAGTTGTGGAAAGCTGGAGGAGAAGAAACCTCCGCCTTACTCCGTTTCCTCTCAGCAGACTGGAACTCTTACAGAAGACGGAAACGGGACAGGATCTACAGAGACTGGGAGGATGTGCAGTGCAGTGGAGGACATGGGCGGAGAGGAGTTCCTATCAGAGCAGTGCAAAGAGGAGCAGAGCACGGGGATCTCCTCAGATCCTACTGGAGCCAAACCTGCAGCGCCTGGCTCAGAGGAGAGCGCCTCACAGGGTTCTGCACCACCTGCAAAAGAACGGACGGTAGAGCAGATCAGGGAGGAGGGCTGGAGCGCCCGCGACGCGGACAACGTTACCCTGGCTGAGCTCTACCTGATGTTTGGGAAGCCAGGCAAGCTGCAGCTGGAGTACGAGTGGCAGCCAGCCGCTTCCTGCAACCAGGAGAACGGAGCAGCCTCAGAGACACAGAAGCCCCACAGGACAAACAGGGTGTTACGCTGTTTGCTGAAACTGGTTTCCACTGAGATCAACCCTAAACCTCTGGTAGGGATTGAAACATACCTCTCCTATGTCTAGTTGTAACTTTATACATAGATGTTCCTGTTTGTCTGTAGAATGACAGATAATCCAATTTTTTTTGGGGGGGGGGGATGCTTTAGATTAGAGGAGCCCAGATGAGCCAGAGGGTGAAGACAAAGGCCCTTAGTGTTGCCTCCTCTGCAGTAATCCTCCACGGGTTTAGATTAGTCATAATTCATTGTAGCCTGATTCAATCTGCATACCTATGGTGGAAACCTGGGCAGATGTGCGCCGTCCTAGAGCAAAGCATGGCGGCGCTGGTTGCTGATGGTCGGTGGTTTGCATTTTTGATCTGCAGGTTTCAGAGGTGTGCTCCACGGCCACATCGCCTCTGAAGACCAGCCAGGAGGAGCAGAACCAGGCCCTGACGCCTCCAGGGAAGAGCCCAGTCTCAGGTGTTCGCAGCCCCAGCTTTGGCCGGACCCAGGCGTCTGTCCGTGGGGCCAGGACCCTCCCTCCAAACGCCGCTGCTGCTGGTATTTCTCACTTCAAAGACACTGATCGGACGGATGTGTTAGGATGGAGAAAACCTGAGAGACCCCTGATCTTGTTTCCTTTCCTCAGGTGGGCGTAACCTGCCTCGGTCTCTGCTGGGGGCGGCTGGCGACTCAGAAGGCACCGTCTTTGCCGTTCCCACCACACTTCCTCCCAACAGCTCACGTCACAACAGAATGTTCTCCCCCAATAAGGAGGCTCAACTGGCCTTCAGGCAGCAGCTGGACTCCATCAGCGTAAGACCATCAAACCTTGGCTTCCATACCCCGTTATCCACATACTGCCAGAGATCAACCTGTGTTCTCTCTCCCTCAGATGCAGTCCGATCTTTTCCTGTCCAGACAGAGAAAACCTCGAAACAGGCAGTTCAGGAAACCTCTAGTAGTCCAGGTATCAGTGGGAAGATCTGGACAGATCACTGGAAATAAACTTTAAACTCTTTATTCAATGTGCTTTCTTTTTCTCGTTGGCAGCGGACTCTTCTCCCCAGGACAACAGGGGACACTCCTCAACATGTCTGCTCCTTCTCCATCCTCTCCAACTCCTCTGCTACAGGTACTGGGAGATCATTTGTTCTGATGGGAATCTCTGCCTTCAGTTATGTTTCCAGTTCTCCGAAGTTGATCTTTTAAACTGCTTATTTGTATGTCAGTTAAATAAAGGACTTGATTTCCTCTTTGTCATCACCAACCAAGCACTTTCTCTCTCACTTCCTGTTTCCTCCACCAGGAACTGGATCCTTTCGGCCAATCAACACTCGCCTGGCTCCGTCCTCGCGCCCTCCGGTGACCAAAACATCGCCTCCTGCATCCGGCTCCACGGTGCCCAGCCAGCTCTCCAGTATGAACTAACAGTGAACCACTGATTGTTTTCCTTGTTTTTTGATTTTAAGGTTTATTTGTACAATTGTGAAGCACTGGTTTCAGTTTAGGTCACCCTGATGTCCAAATGTGATGCCTTTTGTGTCTGACTCATGGATTCTCTTTCAGGTGCCATCGACCTGGCAGCAAAGACTGCTGGTATCATCCCTGGCAGCCCCTGTCGGGAGTTGGATTCCCCTGCTGTCAATGCCGCTCTTCTCCCAACAACACCCACTGTTGATGCTGCAGCAGACGCTCAGCTCCTGCAGCAGAATGTCCCAGAGGTTTGTACACCTACTGTTCATACAATAACACCTCCCAGCAGAGCTCATTAAGACCTGATGCAGAGGAAGAACGGGTTTCTAATTGTAAACCCAACCAGTGCAATAAACCTTGATCTTCTGAGCCTCTCTGCTTATTTTCTTTAAAACTTTTTATATTTTTATCCAAAGATGAATAAGTTTCATATTTTCCACAGAGCGGTCTACCTCCTCCATCCACAGGTGGTGGGGACTCCCTCCTCTCTCCACCCAGCGTCGCCTCGCTGCTGGACATCTCTCTGCCAGGCCCCCCTGAGGAGACCCTCACCCCTGGGGAACCTCAAACACAGATTAGCGACTCCATCATCGAACTCGCCATTAACTCAACAAGCTACGGTGCGTCTTACAGCCCCGACCTGCTTCATTCTAGATGAACCTGCAACACATGAAGTGGTTTTGGTTTATAAATCCTTTACTGTCGAAGCTGTTTGGAGAAAACTGAGAGATCCACAATTCCTCCGTTTGTATGTATAAATATCCCAGTTCTCTGGAAATCACATTCCTGAAGATCATGATCTATTCCTGTCCGTTGACCTTTTACCTTTCATACTTTTAATGATTTAGTGTAATAAAGGTGAACGATTCCCATCTCTTGGCCAAGTTTCTAATGAGAAAGTCCAAACCGATGCTGGTTCATCGCTGAGTTGTCTGTTTTGAGTCCAATCATCCCTTAAGTTTTGAAGCCTTTTCTACTAGAATGATTCATAGATCACAGTTGATGGGTTCAACTAAAACATTCCTGGAAATTAGGAAAATCTGCAGAGAGAAAAAGGATTTCTGTTCATCCAACGATGAAAAACAGGCTGCGGAGCCATTTAGAAAGCCTCAGTAAAGCTGAGCAGTAACAGAAATGAATTGTGGCTTTTGCTGAGCACTACATCTCTATCATGCTACATAATGTTGGTATTGATTACAGCTTCAAATCGCTTACAGGGAATCAGGTCAAAAGTAATGTTACCAGATTAAAATTACTGTGAAATAAATTCACTACATGGATGGAAAATTAAAAACTTCCCATGCGAGTTCATTTATTCTCTTCTTTTATTAGTCTTAGTATATCTAATGATAAAAAAACGTGAGCCTCTAATCGGTTGATGTGTTTTCCAGCAGGTGAGGAGGCCGCTCTCTCTCCGGCCAAGCTGAGTCATGCAGACCCCTCCAAGCTGTTGGCCTCGTCTCCCTCCGCCAGCCCTTCCAGAGGATGGATCCCGTCTCCCAGCCACGACCCTCAGTGGTACCCCAGCGACTCCTCCGACTCCACGCTGGGATGCCTCCTTTGTACGACTGTTTTTACTAAACTTTTTTTTTATCATCTGGTCATAATTTAGAGAAAATCAAATTTACGCCTTTTCAGAAAGCTGGAGCTGTTTCCATAAGAGAAAATCAAACCTGACAAGCTGCGTTAGCTTTAAATGGTCAGAAAAACAAACCTTGAGTTCATTTTTTTTAAAGCTCCGTGCTTTCAGGTGTCTAAAGTTACTCGAGACAATGAAGTCAAACATTTTCAGTCCTCTTATTTGCTTTCCTGACTATTCACTGATTCCTCTTCTTTGTTTTTCTTTTTAACCTTTCAGCTAGTATGGTTTCCCCTGATAAGAGCAGGCGGACCACCCTCACCCCCTCCGGCCCCTCGAGTGGCACAGCCCTGCTCGGTCCTAGTCTCCTGGACTGCAATTCCCATGACTCCTTCCAATCCCGTGGCCTTCCTGACGTGGCAGAGGTAAATCGGCACCTTCCTACATCCTCATTTCCTCTCCTCAAGTCTTCATCTCACATCTTAGTGTGAAAAGGGTGGCGGCATCCAGTAGGAGAGAAGTGACTCATCACTGTTTAGAGTTAAACGCTAACCGATAGCTTTACTTCATGCAAAGTAGAATGGGCTTAAATGTCAGGCAAACGATGTGCAAAGATCTGTGGTTGCATTTGCATCTAACTCAGTACTTTTATACTAAGAAAACAAAATAAAATTGTATGATTAGTGGGATCTTCATGGGGAAAATGTCTGATAAAGTAAAATGTTTTGATCTTGTCATGGTTTGCAGATGGACTCTCAGCTTGTCTGCATGATGAGTGAGAGCAGCGTGGACTACATCGCTCGCTTCAATGACCTGGCTCAGGAGCTGGCCGTCACCGAGCCCTCCATCCCTCCTCCGTGAGGAACAGAGCCATCTGGAGGACACCGATCACTTTGGAGGAAAGCTTGGCCTCCCCATCAAAGCCATCCCTACCCTGGAGTATAAGTGCAATAATAATGGTGAAACCTGAGCTTTGGTTTCCCCTGAACTGTTCTTTAAGATAAAAAAAAAGTGAAACAAAAAAAAAACACCCTTTAAAATCAAACACTTTAGATGAATCAACGTGTTTACAAAACACCACCTCATGTACATGAAAAATGCTATGCCATATCTGAACAAAACATTTTCACCGGCCATGTCTCATCCTTCCCTGGGTGTCTGTTGGTTTTTTTTTTATTTTCTACTCTTATATCAGACCCTTAAAATGTGGAAATCCGTGAAAATGTACAAAACCTGACCTGAAAAGTTGACTTATGTTTATTTTAATTTTTCTTAAATAATGGCAGCGAGTAACTGGTTGATTACGATGAGGTACTTGCTGTTATTAAGGTGTAATGTACAAACCAGAGACGGCATCTTGTCATTATGCCCACATTTCACGCGTTATTCATCATCTCATACGAGTCCCAGTTTTCTTGGGTGAGGTTCAACAGCTCGTTTGTTTCCTTCCAGCCACTCACCGAATGGCAGCTTGTCAATTAACTCTACTGAAGTCATATTTTTCTAGCTACTGGCTTGAAATCACACATGTATTCATTTAACTATTATCAGTTAAAAAGGCTGTTTTATTTTTTGAAGCTTGAGGCTCAAAAAGACATTTTTTTTGTCTTTTTGTTTTTCTATCTGCAGGCTCTGTTAAATGCAAACGCTTGTTTTTTCAGCTCTGGATGCTTCATCATTGAATATTTACCTTAAATCCAACACGCTCCTCTTGTGTCTCTCATTACTTTAGTTATATATTTTGTTCCCCCTTTATTATTTATTTTCTTCAGTTAAAGGCGAGCAGTCAGAAGAATGTAACTGGATCAAACACTAAAGCCATACTAGCTTCTTAGCTTGACTCCCTTCAGATGAATCCCCCCTCTGACTGTTATTAACACTATCGCTAACATCAGCATGATTGGCTCCTGAACTTCTTCATCCTTTGACATTAGGTCACTCTGGTTAAAATAACAGCTTCCTCTTTATCCATGCAGTTTTCACACACAGTGCTTTTGCAGCACGCATCCTGCTGTTAGCCCAGACCGGGTGCTTTCAGGGTTCCTATTTGCGATCGTCTTCTGCACAACATCATACATCAAGAGTGTAAACTGCAGGACGGCTTTTGTTATCATTCCACAAAAAAGTAATTTAAAGTGCGTTGCTTTTCTTTTAGCGCATCGGTGGCTTTGACGTCACAAAAGCCGAAGCTCTGGGACGTGTGAGACATCAAAGCAGCTTCGTTCTGTGACGCTAGAGTCTATAGAAAGGAAAAAGTGGCAGGTTTTATATTTTATTTTGAAAGGTTTTTGTCTTTTTCTGTTGAAGGATTTGTACAAATGTCAATTCCAATATTCTCTACACTTGTGTAACATAATGTAAAATTGATATTTGGACTATTTATTAACATTTCTTAAAGTGTTTTTTTTTCTTCTGTTTAACTTAATATTAAGGTGGCATCTTAAAAGGATAAACCTGTTTTAAGTTTTTTAAGAGCTGGTTTTATTACATGTATAAAGATAGATGCAATGTCTGCTGGTCTTTTGTTGTCTTTATTGTTTGCATTTTAATGACAGCCTGGAATTGGGATGATCAATGGTCCCTTTTTTCTATATAAAGGTATGAGACTGAGTGGTTCATCCCTGCCCCTTTCTT
The DNA here is from genome assembly GCA_034780135.1 of Jordanella pulchra. Taxonomy (NCBI): domain Eukaryota; kingdom Metazoa; phylum Chordata; class Actinopteri; order Cyprinodontiformes; family Cyprinodontidae; genus Jordanella; species Jordanella pulchra. The sequence continues at coordinate 3,477 of JAUZNJ010055470.1, read as the reverse complement.
TGTGCTGCAGCGAGCTGTACCTGCATAATTTTGATAGATAAATAATTAGAATGTGTAGTTTAATTGGTAGACATTACAAACACTTTATATCTTTTCAGAATGGCTGTCAAATCCAATCCAGTCCTTTCCAGGAGAACTCGTTCT
>JAUZNJ010055459.1:0-29199 GCA_034780135.1 Jordanella pulchra | reverse complement strand
TGTCTCCGTTGTTCTGCAGTTTCTGGTGTAAGTTTATGCATTGTCTTATATTGGATTAAACTCTGTAATTCTGTGACTTCAATACGCATTGTTGTTGTTTTCCTTGTGGCTACAGGTGGCTCGCCGAGAGGACCTGGGATCCAGAGGAAGAGAGAGCCAAACTTTTTCCAAACTTAACTATTTTATATTTTCTTCCTTAACAGTACAAAGGTACAAAAATGCTTCTGCATCCCCATTCTGTTTTGAAAAAAGAGGCGATGTACTATTGTAAAAATGATTGAAATCCTTTCTCAAGGCTGTAAGAAATTTAGAGAGCAGTACTTTAACGATACCCATATAGACCCATTTTCATGCATTACAATTGCCTCAGCATGCATGAAAACTTTTCAGGCATGCAACTTCAAATACATTGGCAATACCCGATCCTCCCAGCGCCTGTCCTATCGCGAACAGACAAACCCTTACTCAAATGGTTTGATCGAATAGCTGGAATACTTAGCTTTTTCCTGAAACATCTTCATCCAACACGCCCTTAATTTAGGGGAAAAAAAAGTAGGATCGTATTTTCTGGACGGTTATGCTGAAATAGGCGACATCAAGTATGGTTTTGAATACTTTGTCTGTTCCACGGTTGCCGTTCCTGTTTTAGCCCTTTATCCGTTTGTCCGCTAAGAGGAGTAAGGTATGACAAAATCTTTGAATCTACCCTCCAAAGAAAGCAGATTCTGGAATCGCTTCATGTTCTAAAACCTAAAGTCATTTGGGAGCATGAGTGGGAAGAGAAAAAAAGAATCTGTACCACGGTTAAAGATTTTATCCAAAACTATTCCCTGCCCGAACCTCTGTGCCCCAGAGATGCTCTGTTTGGAGGCAGAACCAACGTTGTTCCATTGAAATATTCTTTTGCTCCAGAAGAGACTGTGGCTTACCAGGATTTAATCTTATTATATCATTCTGTCATGAACACTCACTACTTTCCTGTAGGGCATCCAAAGATCATTTACGACAACTTTGATGATCCCGCAAAATATTTCAGGTTCATCAAAGCTATCGTTTCCCCACCGCGAGGTCTGCTCTTTCCTTTAAGACCGCAAATGTAAATTGGTTTTTACACTTTGTCGGACCTGCGCTCAACTCAATAATCAGAAAGAACCTTGCAATCACAACGAAGTAGAAAAGTCCCTAAAGGGAACCTGGGTTTCTGTTGAGCTTGTTAAAGCCTTACAGCACGGATATAAGGTTCAAAAGATCCTGGCTGTATGGCATTTTGAAAAACAAAGTAAAGACATTTTTGACCGATATATAAATACTTTTCTAAAGTGCAAACAAGATTCATCAGGGTTTCCATCTGATGTGAGTGATGAAGAGGGTAAACAGAGATACATGGCAGACTTCCTGAGGAATGAGGGTACTCGGTTACAATATTCAAAAATTGAGACAAATCCAGCAAAAAGACAAGTGACAAAATTAATGTCTCAACAGTCTTTGGGGAAAGTTTGCTCAGAAAAATGATCAGACGCAGACCGGCATCGTATCGGAACTGCAAGAATTTTTGGAACTCTTGTTTTCAGGGAACCAACGTGTGAAATATTTTCTCTTTCTGAATCCTGAAGCCGTGCTCATTCAGTGGGAATGGACTAAAAAATCTATTAGTCCCACAAACAAAACTAACAACGTCTTTATTGCAGCATTCACCATGGCCTATGCTAGGTTAAAACTGTTGAGCTACCTTCAAAAGCTGCAAGACAGAGTTTTGTATTTTGACATAGACAGCATAATCTACGTAACCAGAAAGGGTCAGACTCAGCTGCAAACGGGGAATTATCTGGGTGAACTAAGCGATGAATTAAAAGGGGATAGCATAGAACATTTTGTGTCCACCGGTCCAAAGAGTTATGCTTATCAGACCCGTCAGAAAAAAGTGGTTTTGAAAGCCAAAGGCATAACATGAAACATGCAGGCTTCTGAAAATGTCAATTTTGAGAGCATGAAATGGTTGGTTGATGCTTTTCTCCAGGTTGAGGAGACTACTTCTTTGGAGATTCCTCAGCAAACCATTAGACGGAATAAAAGAGGGTTTCACTTGAAGAATGCATCATTTACGAAAACATTTCGGGTTGTGTATGACAACAGACGACTGTTTAAATGCGGTAAAACCCTTCCTTTTGGCTACTAGATTCTGGTGAAAAAAAAATGTCTTGTTTTACTGAGCCAGAAGAAGTTCATTATGATTTTAGACTACACTGCAATCATTTCTGGCCTGCGGGTAAAAGCTTTTTGTCAAAATGATGATGGACAATCTTGAAGATGTAATGAATTGAGTTCCTGACAACATTGTGTGGATTTATACTTCACTTCAAAGTTTGTATGCTGATTTGCAAAGAAGAAATAAAAGAATTAACTTTGTAAATGGACTACCATCTTCATTTCAAGACGAGGAATTATTTCCCCCGGATCAATCACATCTGGTAATTCTAGACGACCTCATCTTTCAGGCTGGAGAAAATGAACAGGTTGCCTAGATATTCACACAGTTTCGCCACCACGCCAACATGAGTGTAATACTTATTACACAAAATGTGTTTCAGCAAGAAAAGTTTAGCCGAACAATTAGCTTGAACGCTAACTATATGATTTTCTTTAAAAGCTCCAGAGATAAACTCCAGATCAATATATTAGCCCACCAAATATTGCCATCTGTAATGATCCGTGTTTCTCTGTATTATTTCTGAAGCTTCCTGTTGTCTCTGTGTCGTCCTGTCCTCCCCTGATTGCTCCCAGCTGTGTCTTGTTTCCCTAATTGCCCCACTATGTATATAATCCCTCCTGTGTCTCTTGTTCTTTGCCGGGTCCTAGTCTGAGATAGTCTGAGTAGTCTGAGTTAGTCTGAGTTAGTCTGCCTGAGTTATTCTGTTGCCTCTTGTTTGTCCAGCGCTACCGGTGTAAAACCCTGGTTTCTGTTTTGCCGTGCTGCCTGGTCTGAGGACATTTTCAGTTACTGTATTTGGACTAATCATCATTAAAAACATCACTACTCACCACTTCCTGGTTCCTGCCTCTGCCTCACCACCACCAAAACAACCGCTTCCCTGACAGAAGGACCCGACCACCAACAGAAACGGTGAGGCACGCTCCATTCAACTATGAAGATCTACAGGCCACGATCGGGGAGTACTTCGAGGCTAAGGGAAACCCCAGTTTAGCCTGGAGGTGGTCGGGGATCGTGAGGCGCCTTAGCTTGTTATTGGACGTTTGTTTTCCACGCTATCACGCACCGGGGTTGGCGGAGCTCCGGTGGGAGGTGGCGTTGGAGTACCAGATCGTCCGGGCTTCTATGGATGGCTGCCCCCCGTCTCCCAAGCCAGACCTTCGCTCCGCCAGCCCAGCTCCTGCGTCTCCAAAACCAGTTCCAGTGCCTTCAGCGTCCGGACCTCACGCATCCCCGAGGTTGGCGCCGTCTCCAGATCCAGCTGCAGTCCCTTAGGCGGCCGGACCTCACGCAACTCCCAGATCGGCGCCGACTTTGGACCCAGCCCCTGCGTCTCCGGAACCAGCACCAGCAGTCCCTTTGGCGTCCGGATCTCACGCTTCTCCAAGGTCGGCGCCGTCTCCATACTCAGCTCCCCCACCTCCGGAACCAGCACCAGCAGTCCCTTCGGCGTCCAGACCTCACGTATCTCTGAGGTCGGCGCCGACTCTGGACTCAGCGCCTAAGTCTCCGCCTCCAGCGTCTGCATCTCCGGGAGCAGTGTCTCCAGCTTCGTCTCCTCCTGGGTCCGTTCCAGCCGGGGGTCCGCTCGGCACTACAGCCGGTGCAGCCTCTGCAGTCATCCGGGAGACGGGGGTGGAGTCAGTTCCTGCCGGTGGTCTCTGGAGTGGTGCGGCTGCCACCACCCCAGCTCCTAGTGTTTTCAGTGGTTCCCCCAGTGTTTTCAGTGGTTCCCCTAGTGTTATCAGTGGTTCCCCTAGTGTTTTCAGTGGTTCCCCTAGTGCCTCCCCCAGTGACTCTCCTAGTGCCTCCCCCTTTGGTTCTCCTAGTGCCTCCTCCAGTGGTTCTCCTAGTGCTTCCTCCAGTGGTTCTCCTCCTAGTGCTTCCTCCAGTGGTTCTCCTAGTGCTTCCTCTAGTGGTTCTCCTCCTAGTAGTTTCTCCAGTGCTCTTCCTACTAGTGGTTTCTCCAGTGCTCCTCCTCCTAGTGGTTTCTCCAGTGCTCCTCCTCCTAGTGGTTTCTCCAGTGCTCCTGCCTGGTCTGAGGATTTTTCAGTTGTTGTATTTTTGGACATTATCTTCTTTAAAATCATCACTATTCACAACATCCTGGTTCCAGCCTCTGCCTCACCACCAACAAAACAACCGCTTCCTGACACCATCCAAGAAGGATTTTTTCCTGGAGAGTTTTGAAGATGCTACCAGCCAGCCTTTTGGATATTTAATCATAGATCTTAGTTTTCAGATCAGTATAGACTGAGAACATGATTACTTCCTCACCAGTGTCCCATCATTTATCTCCCCAGATCAAAGTAGCTGGTTCCTTACTATAGATCTATAGATCATGTCCGCACGTATAAAAAGAAACGCGCCTTTATTAAAGGCCCTGTACCACGTCACTCCTCCTGTATCTTGGCACATTGCTTGCCCGACTTTCTCCAAACTCTGTGCGAAATTTCTCTAAATATCTTAAAAGGAAATATCAAGTAATCTCCTTCTCAACATTGAAAACTGAAAAAGCAGAAAAGGATAATCAGACTGCTCGCGGATAAGCGGGCAGGAATAAAACGAAAGCAAACTGCATTCAAATCTCAACGAGGGGGTTTTAGTCTCCCAATCCTGGGGGCTTTAGCGCCTCTTTTAGGCGAATTGTTGGTCGGAATTGTCAGGAAATAATAGCTCTTAGAACATCCCAAAAATGTATCTGGTTTCACCCCACCTATTTAAACGGCTGAGCCAGCCAGATACTTCTATTAGACAGTTGGCCGAGAAAGAATTGGATATGAAAATGAGAGCAGTTTTGAACGAAACTGGGTTAACCCCTTACGAAAAAATTAAGAAATATTAGGCTTTGCTGCAGCGATATCTGACCTTCATCATGCAAGGTCGGTTAGAGGAACCTCGTATGACAATTTCTCTTTGGCACAAGGGTGCGGAGAACGAGCCGGCCTCCATATCCGTAAACGGTGCTGGTGAGCGGCCCCAAATGGATGAAACAGCCAGCAAAGTGATAATAACGCTTCCACAAAAGGAGCAGAAAAACGCAGAGTACATTTTAAGAAAACTTTCTCAGCATAATGGGGGTTGGACCTCCATAGAAGAATTTATTTTTAATGACCCTTCCATTAAAGGGTCCGATTTAATAGATTTAATAAAGAACCTTATCCTTCCATATAAAAAAAAGACTCTACAACCAATGGGTTGGAAATATTTCCTTGGATCGATTAAACATACCGGTATCGTGTGTGAATAACCCACACGCACGTGTACAATACCATCATCTCAAACCGAAACAGAAAAACCGGAGGAGGAGGAGGCAGAAAAAGAGACACCCTCGGTAAAGAAGAGGAAGAATTTTATTCTCTCTCCTCATTTCTCGAGAAGGAGGGAGGTTGAAGCGAGCAAAGAAAAAAGAACGACCGAGTGTAAAAAAAGAAGAAATCCACCCGCCTGGATCACCTTTTCCCCATAATCTATGCTGATAACATAACACCGTATGCTCGTAGATTATCAATAAAAAAATTTATCGAAATTATTTCAAGCATTCGCTCTTAATTTTTTCCACAAACATCACAATTTATTACAATCTTTAAATGTTTTATAGAACACGTTCCCTGGTTAAAGGAACTGAATGCATGATTTTTAATACGCTGATATTTTTTGACAAAGTTTGAAACCATCACATCATTTTTAAAACATCGTCATGAAAGTCTAACACACCGCTCATTGAAGGACTGCATGGTCTATGGCAGAGGTAGAATACGCAATGCTGACCACAAACAATGGAAAGAATATGTTGTAGTTGTCGATCGTGGTACAATATTTTCAAGGACCTTTCTTTCAAAAATGAAAAAATGCTGGGAGGGTAAAAGCCTAAATTAGGCCGTAAGAAAAAAAAAAAGTACATTCACCGTTCTTTTCCAGGGTCAGAGCCAACCAGTGTTCGCCCGGCATGTGTGAAGGGTAGGTATTAACAATAAAGGAATGAGGTCCTGTAAGACGGCGCCATAACAGGCTAATTTGATCGCAACCTCAGATTGCCATAAGACACCGGGGATAGCGCTTCGATATCTCCTCCCAGATTGAGATTAAAAACAAAAAGCATGTATTTGTCATTAAAGTCTTGTCGGGTGATGGTGAGTGGATGATCTTTCAAATGACGACCCGTGAAGGTAATCATGCTGTAAAATTGGAGGTAGACTGAGGTGGTCTGGGGAGTGAGTCTCTTTGTGGTCCAAAAGTTACGGAGGAGTGCGGCAGGGAACGGACAGGTCGGCACGGGTTCAGCGGAGACCAGAGGAATGATTTTGCTGCCAGTTGTGGGAGACAGGAGATACTTGTAACAACAGAGAAGATGGGTCTTGGAGCTCAGGCAACCAGTGGGTGAAATCCACGACGTCACGAGGAGAAACTCAGGAAACAGGAACACAGCCAGAGTCTGCCCGGTTGATCCAGGAAATCCAAAGGATCCCCCGGGCAGACTCTGGCTGCAACAGAGGAGCAAAGATGCTTGTTATAAAAAGCTCAGGGCAACGAGGAGGAAACACAGAGACACGCCCAGGAGGTTTTGTGGTACTGGTACTGGCAAAACACTTGGCTCTGATGGACTGGCAGGGGACTCCTCTTATAAACCGCCTCATGAGGCTAAATGGGAAACAGCTGTGCCGCTGGAACCACACCGCACTCCATCCAGGACCTGGCGCCATCTGGTGGTGAAAGAGGGAACGAGGCACACAAGCAAAAACCCCACAAAAAGAGACAGAGGACCCCAGAACCTGACAGAAACCTTTTTATAAATAGAGAAGCCCCTAATATCTTTAGTCGAAAAGTAGAATCGCAAGCCCCCATTAAAACAAAACGCGCTGCTGGCTCTTGTTAATTTAATTCTCATATCAACAGAATTCAGAAGGAGTCTTTCGCTGAAAAATATATCACTATGTAGAGCTCGTATCAGATGAACCTCTTTAGATTCTGCCGTAAAAGCGCCTCTCTGATTCAATCCACGATTAGGTCAGTTGGCGGTAACGGTTGAATCAATAGCACCGGCCGTATCTTTAAAAAAATGGCCTGCACTGAATTGACTCTTTAATGTATCTTCTAAATAGTTGAGTAATGTTTCAATTATACATCGGAAGGGATGTGTAGCACTGGATTGGGAAATAAGTCTATCTCCCAAGGTCACATCGCACTGACTAAAAATGTTATTTAAAGGATAATTAAATAATCCGACATGAGCGTCCCGTGCTAGGTCACTACCATCTGCGTTAGTAATTTTGAGACATAGTTGGATAAGTGTGTCGTTTAGATCCAAATAATAGTCGCCTTTGCCGCAGATAAAAAATTTGATACGACCCATCTCTGTAAGAGCCGAGAGAGGATGAATTTCTGTATAAACCTTATCTTCTAAAGACAGTTGCGTCCTCGGAGCAGAAAATAAGTCCAGTTCCGTCAAACTGCATTCCGGGGACTTTTGATGCAGCAGAGCCATGTCTCCTGTTCCTCACTGAAAAATATCACCGACAGACTACTTGCTCTTAGCCTTGCTTCTTCCTAATGATTTCTTTTTTTAACGCTCTTGCGTTTTTGTGAGTTCCAAGAGCTGTAGCCTTGAACCGTCCTGCTCATTTCCCAATATCTTCTTCATAGCTTTGCCAATCACGTCTGAGGCTATGCCGCTTGCCACTCTTTTGAGGTGAGGTTTAGCTATAGAAAATCCGCTTTTAAATAGGGGCGAGACGAATCTGAATAATCTTGAAAATATCGCTCCCCGAAATATTATGAGACTTTTTATTCTTTTCTCCTTTATTTACATTGGGTAAATGAGTAAAACAACAAAACACAAAAACACAAAACCCATAAAAGTTCTTCATAATGTAACCTTTTTTTTCTAATAGCATCTACAAACGAGAAATGTAAAAAAACTTTTTAAAAATCACATTCACATACTAGAAATGTAAAAAAAAAAACTTTTTTTATAATCAGTACTACATACTAGACATTTAAAAACAAAAATGTTTATTTTTTTTAAATCACTTTCAAGTGATACAGAAGATAAACAAGCAGCTAAATAGCGCATAATACAGGTGGAGATAATGAGCGTTAATGAAGAGTAGAGGAGCAGAGCAGCAGAGCAGATGGAGATGATTAAGTTATCAGACGAGAGCTGGTGACCAGAATTATGACAATATCAGGTTAATCCCAAAAAACCTGCCCAGCACCTCCAAGAAGATGGCTTTGTCCTGCTGCGTTTTACACAATATATATGAAGCTCACAATGATCATTACATTGAGGGTGTAACTGTTTCTCGTGGCACTGTTTAGCCACCAGACCGTGTATTACCATAAGGTGACCAGCTTAAGGCCACATATCTGATCCTCTGACATTCTGCTTCGATCCTCTGTAGTTAGCCACTAGTTAGCCTAGGCCAGCTATCGCCTTTTTCGGGCCATCATCGGTTTCCCATCAGCCTCTCCAAGCTGCCACTGTGCTCCTCAGCTCTCTTCTTGAGCTAGCTGCGGCAAGCTGGCGCATGTACTGCTGTGGTTCCTCAGCTGGTCTCACACTGATTCCCTACTGCCTCTGATTGAGCTCAGGAACGCCATCTCCCCTTACCTCTGTTGTCCAGGTGATCCATCCCCCATGTTTTGGGCACTCTGACCAAAACAAACATGGACCGAGGGTTGGAGAAAGAGTGAGTCTGCTCAGAAAAAAAACAACAAAGAAAACAAACATGCAACAATTATCGATTTTAATCTATGGTCTTCATAATAACCGTCCAGTTGCCACTTGTGGCGTAAGTCTAGTTTACATAGATAATTTTATACATATTTTTTTTATTAGTCTGTGTAGGATTGTATATAGGCCTATAACTTACAACAATCCCCTTCAAAAGTCATGGTAATCTCTATAGTCACTAGTTTGTCAGCTCTGTGCTGGTGTAGTGCAAAACATGTCTGTCTCCAAAAATGCAAACCTAGTTCTATGTAATTGTAAACAGCAATTTCCAAGGCAAGGAAAACATAAAGATTGAGACTTTCAGTTCTTAGGTGATAATAAATAACATACATAAAGATTATATATACCATTTATGCTATTAAATCCCTTTAAATATGGCACGCTATTCCTTTAAGTTAGAACTGCCTTGTTGGAGTATTTTAATGCTGTCCGAAGTTATATAAAACTTTCCTGATTGTATTAAATAAAATTCCTTGCAAATCAAAAAGATATATGTCTGTCACTTCTGTTTACTTTGAAATAATTCCCTTTTACTTTTGGACTTTATTGAATTATGCACAGTGTCAAATCAATTAAACCTTTTATTTTTCTGACTTGTAAGTCCGACAAGTGCAATTATGCATAAGTGCAGTTATGCATAAATGGGCATCATTTTGTCATTGTTACATTTGAAATTGAGGCAAATGCACTATGATGGCATTTTATTCCAGCAATAGGCTGGTATATTATTGGTAATATTTTACTTTGATATATTTTGGTCTGCAAGTACTTTAACTCATAAACAGAAAATGTTTAGAATGTTCTTTTGGTTCTTTCCTTCATAAATAGTCTACCAAAGTATATGTTTGTGTTTTACTTGAAAGCCACTTATTGGAGTATGTGTTATCAAATCAAAAGCAACTATTTTAAGTAATTCTACTAAGACTATGTTTACTGTCATTTGGAGTCATCGCAGAAAACGGCTATATTACTCCACTTTCTTTTTTTTTTTTAAACTTGAAGACAGCGTTGTTCTTTGAAAAGATGTATTTAGCAACACAATAAAACGAATTACATCATTTACAGTACACGTTACACTCAATCTATTTTGAGGATGGCAACTTTTTTAGCATATACCATGAAATACTCCATAATACACTGAAACCAAAGAACAAAACCTTTTTAAATGCCCAAGTATTTGTTTAAAAAATAAAGGTACTGTATAAACATTTTTTTTTTGTTTTTTACAAATAACTACTGTACTGTAAAATAATAATTTTAATCATCAATACAAACTGAAGGCTTCAAATTGCGGAGATCCGCACCGTCCCAGCGCGACCCGAGTCAAGTGATCATAATGGGAGAAAAAGACAAAGGATTATAAAAATAAACACAAAGTACAGAAGGACAAATCGTGACTTGCACGTATTTCACTGCTCTTCTGACTGAGCCACTGCATCCTGACTCTGCTCTGTAGTGTGTTTTTTTCTTCTAAAGCCCGCGTACATATACATATTAAACTGCAACGTTATATTGACACACAGGTAGAAAAGAAGCAGAGAGACTATTTAGCCAATCAGAAGGCAGAACACAATGGATGATGCAAATCCGTGAGACCGTTAGAGGTGAACTGCGTTATAGCAAGGGTTCACGGTAATTATTGATTGTTTATTTATTTCACCCTTGATTCTGAATGACCTATTAATTAGCTACAACTTCAAGCTCTAGTTACTTAATACATTTATAATCTTCCGGTAAAGCAGCACAACATGTTCATGGTTTACTTTTGTCATAATCCTGACACTATACACCACTCTCATTGGACTCATCTCTTAGAGAATGAGTCCTCCGTGCACTACCTTGGTGTGAGGTGATGCACCTCTAAATTTTTGTAACTTGGCACCGACTGTGCGCACCATTTTCATTCCAAATGGGTGGTTTCAACGTTGCCCTCCCTGAAAAAGATTTCTAGAACTGACATTTAATGGCCTAGAGGTTTCAAGCTGCAGTTTTGTTAAATGCTGTGTTGTTGCTGTTTATTCTGTGACTGCAAACAGCATACACAAAATTCTGCATACTGGCATACTTTTAGGGCTGAGTTTATCGCCCAAGCTTGTTGGAACAAACAAGGACTACATACTATTTCCATCACCTAAAGTATAAATAAAGTCTTGTACAACTGCCAACACTATGTAAAGCATTAAGCTTATGTTTAGAAAAACATTTTTTCACCTGTCATTTAAAAAAAGATTCATATGGGCTTCATGGCAGGCTGCTTTCCCTATCTTCACATCTTTCTGTGTGCAGCGGGTAAACGTGCAGTCTTGTTCTACCTCTCTCCCACTGTGTGTTTATTTCTGTGTGGCTGTCATAAACACACTAACTATAATTTAATAATCCAATATTCTTGATCCATATTCAGTATTGTGCTCCGCAATTTTAAAGTAGGACATCAACTTTTTATTCTCTTCTTTCTGCATTTACACTTGCAATGTTGAGGACCGCCCCACTTTATTTTTTGCAGAAACTGCACCTACATCTGAGTCAACTATGAACATGTGCACAAAGCGTGCAGGAAATTAATGTGTGAGTATATCTCGTCCTTTCAAAAGAGCACAACCCCATCTCCCCCCATCATCCAGTATGATTCTCAAGTCACCATCATGGACTCCTTCAACTTCCTGGGTACCATTATCATTGAGAACCGTAAGTGGGAGATGAACAGCACCTCCTTTACCAAGAAGGCACAACAGATGTCCTTCTTCAGTAGCTGACGAAAGTAAGACTGCCAAGACAATAATGATGCACACAATCACTGAGTACATCCTCTCCTTCATCACCATCTGAATCAAAACTTGGTCATAAACATTTTTTTTAATCCTGATTTATGGTAGTAATAAACTATAAGACTTTAAAGCAGACATGCTCAAAGCTGGTCCTTTGAGGCTGCTGTCCTGCAGGTTTTAAAGGTTTTCCTACTTCAGCACAGCTGATTTCCACTGATATCTAATTAACAGGCTTTTGTTGAACTACAATCATCAGAATAAGCTCTGCTGAAGCAGGGTAACCTTCAAAACATACAGGACAGCAGTCCTTGAGGACCAACTTTAGCCATGCATGTTTTAAGATTTATAGGATATTTTAACAATATTAGTTTTACATTGTGCAGATATGTAACAGTATAACTTTATAATATTCTAAATAGTTTTTAATTTTTAATTGCACCAACACAAAAACAGTATTTAATGTTGTTTGAAATGGCATATTAAGTCAACAGATCTCTTATCAGGTCTCCGTTAAAAAAAAAAAATAAAAAATCGATTTAAAATTTCTTTTTTTCAGTCTGACCCTTATCAGGATAAATAAATAATAATGGGAAAAAAACTCAGATTAAGTTACATTTTGTTGTAGATGACAGCTTAAGTAGGCATTTCCAAATAAGAAACAAGCGAAGACCTCTAGATTAGGAACTCCGTTGAAGGATATGCATCTCAGTAACGCTGTTTTGAAATACACGTCCCTTTACTTCACAACAAAATTAGACAAAAGTGAAAAGCAGTAGGTGTGGCACATTTTTTTTGAGAAATGTTAGACTGAGTGATAGAGAAAGGCCTTTTATTAAGTTCCTGTCATTGAGGTTTTACGCTTGCAAGCTGTAAAAGAGATGAATACAGGCAGCTCCGTGGTGATGCCGGTGGAAGATAGGGGAGGAAGTAGAAGCATTACTAGCATTTGTAAAGGAGTTAAAACCATCACAGTTGTGTGATGTGTATATGAGTCACCAACAGTCAGCATCACATTTTCATCTAAACCACCACCCCAACAACCAAAATGTGAACATACGCCAAGGAGAGATTTCCCTACAAAGTAGTGTTGATTTCTGAGAATACTTATTGATGTAGAACTTTGTGTAAGTTTGATGCATGAAAAAAGCCATGCAGCATCAGTGTTGGGACACTTATCTCAACTGCATTGTAAAGATGTTAAAATATGTTAACAGCTGAAGCATATCTACACATGCACTGCAATCAATTGTTTTTGGGTTGCTTTCTTTCCAAGGCCTTAACAAGTCCTTCAACTCGGACAAGCTGATGTTGACTACTTTATAGGCAGAAGAATTCTGTCCTGTCTCTCGTCAGGATCGGCAGCAGACCCGTCTCCAGAGAAATTTAGCTGGGGGGAGGCAGTGGCTTATTTTGGTGGGCCAGTAATCAGTTTTCATAAATAAAAAAAAAAAAACATTAGCTTAGAGAATGCAGGAATTCTAGAAATGAATAATCAATTAAATATAATGCTTGTGTTCAAAAAACATTGACCAAAGAAACCTGCAGCCACCAGTATATCAAACTCAACTGAGAAGACGTCGAAATTAGTATTAAAAATACTCAGTATTTAATTTTTTGTACAAACCTCGAATGCATAAAAAAGGTTATCTGGAAAATCCTTTATAAAACATCAAACACAAATATTAGAATTTCTGCCTATTTGTGGTAAAAATGCATAGAACAGAAGAGGAGTCTGGATCTGTCCAGTTAAATGAGTTCCTCGGTTTCTTGGGGAACAAAGGGAACTGGTGAGGGACCTTTCAGGTCTGACAATTGGAGCTCCTCTCTTAAATTCTGTTCAGCAAAAACCTTCTTTTGCTTCTTAAGGTGAAGACCTGTCCACCAAGCGAGTTCCTCCAGACCACCCAAAGTCTTGGGGCAATCCTTTGTTGTGAGCTTTAAATAACCTCACACAACACCTGGATAAAAAAATACATCAAATAGTGTCTTCTCATTTAACAACCACCAGACACGATTGTGTGTGAATCAATATCATAGTGTGTAAACCTTCCTCTACTTTGCCTTAGTGAACATAACCCTCTGACAACTTCTCTATCTGGCAAGTAGAATAGACTGGGGTAAGCTCCAGTGAAAAACTCCTAAATGAGTTGTAAATGAGAGAATCCTTTTGCTTTTCTGCCATGTAACATCGTTGTGCTATGCCAGCCAGCAAGAAAATACAAAAGCTACCTCTGAGCACAACATGTGAATCTAGGAAGTCAGTAGCTAATAAATATGCCACATTTGGTTAATCTAACTTTAATCTTCAAACCTTTTTTACAAATTATTTTCTCCTACTTTAATAGCTCTAATTCATGGTTAATATATACAGTATATATTTTTTTTAGATCACAAAACAGACTAATTACAAACTTATTTTCATATATGGAGCTGTTGAAAGACTCTGTTAATTCCAGAACCGACAAAGCTGTGGATGTCTGTGACTTAAAACCACACTGACTTTCAAAGCATAGATTGTGTTGATCAATTCATTTTTTACCGTCTGCTACTAAAGAGTCTTTCTAAATGTTAGAAAGCTGTGGAAGTAGAGAAACAGGCCTATGGTTTGTGAATTGGTGTCTATCTCCAATTTTGTGTAAAGGCATCATCTTTGTATTTTTTTTTTTATTTGGAAATTTGCTCGTTTCGAAAAGGTTACACATATGAGTCTGTGGTTTAACAATTACATCAGTAACTCCTTTGGAATGTAGTCGTATCGATGCCATCACAGTCAATGGACCTTTTATAATTTTTTAACAAGATTTATGATCTCTCTTTATTCCTTCACTGTTAGCATCATCAAAATGTTTTTAGTTTTGCTTTTATTTTTCTGTTATAAGTGTCACCTTCTGCTTTCTGTTTTGCCAGGATCTTTTGTGCCAGTTTTGAGCCGACATTTATGAAATACTCCTAAATACTGTACTCTGCATCAGTTTGTACAGAATTTATTTGCTTTATGTGTGGCCTTTTCTGTTACACCACTTCTAACTTTTCTCCTCATCCAATGCTTTCTTCCCCTATTTCAGCTCACAGGAAAAGTATAGTAAATGCCTTGAGTTCTGTGTCTCATTGCGTGTCCTCACTAAAAAACATCATGTAGGTGTAATTTAAAAGGATGGCTGCTGGATCAGCAAAAGGTCACTAATTGTCACCAGTCAAATGTAGTTATAATACAGCTCACTTAGGTCACCGCTAAACCCTCCATGCAGACAGTGTCACCTACAGGTTAGGAGCCTGCTGCACTTAAGGCCTGCATTTCATGCTCCATTAATTCGGTGTCCAGTGTTAAACATCTCATACCAAGCTAATAGTGATATGGAAAAGGAAAAGACAGCCGTCTGTTGATCTCCCACCAGGTGTGCTGTAGGGTCTGTTAGTGTTAAATGCTGTAGAATCCCAATAATACATGGAAGGCATGAGCTAATTGTTGTCCCTCATGTATGATCTGCAGTGACCTCACCAACTCTAACACAGTCGCACAGCTGACTTTGGTTAAAAACAAAACAAAAACGCTTTGCTAAATACACGATTTATATGTGTCAATATAAATGCAGAGCGGAATTATCTTTCTGCATATATTTTACTTCCTGATAAGTTGTCTCAGAAAGTGTATAGTGCAGTGTTTTACTGTTTTTCAGGTTGATGGCTGTGTGACATGAAAGGTCTTAGGAAATTGAAAGTGACGACTCAGCATGGAACATGCATGGAAGTCACTTCTCAGAACTGTGACCTTTTTCTGGATGTTAAGTCAGGGGTGGGCTAAAAAAAAGTGGAGGGGGGAGAAGGGTAGAGTAGAGGAGAAAAAAGTGATTTGAAGAGAGTTTAAATCAGTGAATGGCATGGTGCAAGCCCATAAAAAAACACCCTGGAAGGCATATCGCTTTAAAGGCACCCTCATGTTGGATGGGAGACCAGTGGTGTGTTGGTGAGCCAAACTGGGGATGACTTCTGGTGTCCACGACGTGTGGAATAGCCAGCATGGTTCCAGAAACTAGTGCCTAACCAGATCTGGAATGTTTTTTTGCTGCCAAAATGAATTCTGTAAAAAATCCACCCCACACATCCCCCAACCCCTACCATCACACCAACACACATACACTTTAACTTTAGGGTCAGTTAATTACACTAACTCGACTGCTCCTGCTGACTAAGACAGCTGTCAAATATTAGAAATGCTAAATAAAATGAAAACATTTTAAATGCAGGTGGCATCTCATAGATCAGAATTTCACTTAAGATTTATACTATATCATTCATTATTATTCAGGTATTTATTCCTGGTTAATTTTATGGTTATTGCTTAAAGTCAAGGAAAACAGATAGAAATTGTAGATGTAAATGTTACGACCTATACATTAGGATCCTCCACAATGAGAGTAAACAATGAAAGAGTTTTGGCATTCAGTCATTGTTTTATTCAGAATTTGATAAAACATTTATTGGAAGAAAAAGTTTTATTCCATAGAGGTATTTGTGCCTAAGTCCATTCAAGAGTTTGTGGAACATGATGAATGAGGCTGTTTCAATCACTGACTGACACAGACATAATTTACGACAGTGTAATTCCTTTTGTTAAAAAAGTTTTGAAACAAAGGCAACATCAGAAGCATCTTATCCAGGCAAAGGAAAAACGAAATGTCTGAAGTGTTGCTCAATGCTTCCCATCTCAGCACATCCCTCTTATTCTCTTCTAAAACTTTTTACTGAAAGGCTACTTTCATTTTTCAACGGGATACAAGCCTACGTCAAAACTACCTGCATAGATGACCAAGAAAATACACAAATGCTGATTGGCCATCAAACTCTCCTGACCTAAACACAACAGATAATCTAAGATGTAGAGAAGAGAAACTTCAACCAACCATGGAGAGGAGCCAAAGAGAACTAATTAATTAACTATTATGCCGTAATGATGCACTAACTGGGGCTTTACGGTGAAACAGTGGTTAGCGCTGTTGCCTTGCTACAAGAAGGTTCTGGGTTCGATCCCGGCCTGTGGTCTTTCTGCATGGAGTTTGCATGTTCTCCCCGTGCATGCATGGGTTCTCTCCCGGTACTCCGAGTTCCTCCCACAGTCCAAAAACATGACTGTTAGGTTAACTGGCATCTGTCAATTGTCCTTAGGTGTGAGTGTGTGTGTGCGCATGGTTGTACTTCCTTGTGTGTCTATGTGTTTCCATGTGACAGACTGGCTTCCTGTCCTGGGTGTACCCCGCCTTACACCCATAGTCTGCTGGAGATAGGCACCGGCCCAACCACGACCCTGACCGATGAAGTGGGAGAAGATGGATGATGCACTAACTGATGCAATAGGCCCCTACTTAGCACAGATACAGCTGTAATATTTTGTTAAACTTTTTAATGTAGGCCTTCTAATCTTCTAAGAAAAAAACGTGGCTCTTAAAAATGTGTCAGCAATGCTCATATCATGAAGGCCATATCTAGTTGCAATAATACAAATAGCCACTAGAGGGTGAGCAATCTCTACAAACTGCGTCTGACTAATGACAGTGACATTTCTTTCTATTCATCTGAACCAGTAGTGGAGTAGTTACGTGTTTTTGTCTGGTTATTAATTGTGTCGCGTGTTTGTGTGTGTTTCCGTGTGATGCGTGTGTGTTTATGTAGACTGTTGGAAATACCGCAGGGGACTCTTGCATTTTCAGGGGACCTCATGTGGCTCATGTCTGGTCTCATCATTCCCACCCCACCCCATCCCATCACCCTGCACCCCTAGACATCAGCCGCCGCCGCCTGCTCTGCTCAGACCCCGTCTGCCGTTTCACTGCGCTCGCGTGAAAACTGCCCGTTCACACTTTACTTCGTGTTTGTCACCTTAATAACTGATGAGCTGTTTGTTGTTTTCCACCAAACACGATCCATGCCTCTTCCTAGGCCCTAGGTTTACCATAGGAAACATAAAAGGAGGTGGGTTAGACATTATAATAATTTTAACAAAACAGTAAGTTGGTGCAGACTTTACATTTTTTTTAAAAAATGCTTCATACCTCTTCCTGTGCTCTTCTTGAGCATGTCAATGTGTTGACATGAGGGCTGGTGGTTAAAAACACATACCAGCTATATGACTGTTTCACTTCTTGTGCATAAACTCATCAGGATCAAATCTCAAATTAGATTTCAGATTTAGTGGATACTTTACTCATGCACATCAAAAGATGCTATGGAAATTTTGAATTTTTTGGACCATGTAAAATTCTTAAATTCAATAAGACTTTCTACATTTTAGGACAACAAATATCCCACTGATCAACCTGATTGGTAAATATATTTTTAAGGGAAGTTTTTATGTTTTATAAAAGCAAATAAACCAAATAAAAATTTAACTACTCCTGTTATTTAACCACAAGTGAAACCATAAAAAGCTTTTTTTGATTACTATTATTTTATTTCTGTTCTTGCTGGGTATGATAGCAAGATACATTTATTTTGATGTCGAAGCATATTTGTCACAGTTCCAACAGTTTTACGCTTTTTAATTATTGGTCTGACTTTGGGTAAAGTCGAGTTAAATATTTTTTTATATATTTTGTGAAAAATCAATACATATCATTATTTGAATGACCTGCTGTCTTCTTTTTCTGCCTTTTAAGGATGAAAAAGATAATTGCTTTCTTTTTAAAATCATGCATATCAAGGAAAACAGAAAGTGATGCTGAACAGTTCTACACAGTACAGCATAGATGCAACACACCTTATTTAATGATAGCTGTTAAGGATGTCAATAGGTTTTGCTCCGTTTATTTTTTTTTTTTAAAGTGAAACATACAAACAATTGGAGCCTTAACTATATATTTTTTTAATTGAACGACTGTCTTGAAATTGAAGATTGGCTTTAAAACCTATACAGTATGACACTGCTGTGACACAGTTATGATTTGTTTTGACACTTTCTGTAAATTTTAACCAGATAAAAATTAAAGTGAAATGAAAAACTATAAACTTCCATGTTGATGAAATGAGATTTTCTTTTTTTCATTGAAATCGCTTCTTTTACTACACAGTAAAGAGGCCTTGAAACCTTTTGCAAAGGAAATGCATTACAGAGAAAATAATGAAACTAAGTGAAAGTCATCTTCATTGTGTATTCATCCAGGTGCATCATATGAAACCATTGAAATAAAGTTTCCTCTGCCCCAAGAAAATAAACAACCTAAATAGAAAAATGTGGGTTGTGAGTATTATTCAGAATGTTCACAGATTAAGTGTATGCAAAAATGATGAAATTGACATCTTATTTATCATTGCTAATATACCTAAATTAATGTCCATTTAAAAATTGATTGCTTTATACAAAAATGTGTTTAAAAATATTTTTATATATTTTATATACTCTAAATTGTCAGACCAGTATGACTTATGACCAGTGGCAGAGCAGCATGGCCGGGAAGTCACGAATTCATGGAAAATGTTTGTCTAAGGAACTGAAATCTCTTCACAGGATGTCACACAAAGTGGTCTGATATATTTTGAGACGTTAGTTTTTTCTCTACCCTTCACATCCTCAAAATGTTTTAAAAGGTAGCTGAGCAGCACCATCTTCAGGATTTGCATTGACATAATTCCTAAAGGTTCTGAAGTTCAAATTTTAATGATTTTTCTGTCTTTTATTTGACTCATATTTTTACTTTATTTCCCCTTGAAGCTGATCTTCCTGTTGGATTGGGGTTTCTG
The DNA here is from genome assembly GCA_034780135.1 of Jordanella pulchra. Taxonomy (NCBI): domain Eukaryota; kingdom Metazoa; phylum Chordata; class Actinopteri; order Cyprinodontiformes; family Cyprinodontidae; genus Jordanella; species Jordanella pulchra. Next base: position 9,761 of record JAUZNJ010055459.1, on the reverse strand, counting down.
CTTGTGTTTTTCTGCTATACCCAATCACTAGCTTATAAAACTAGATCTGTATTAAAAAACAAACAAAACATATTTTACCCCCCCCCCCCCAAAAAAAAATACCCCAAAACAAATAAAAAAAAAATAAAATAAAACTTCTTTAAAGATGTAAACGTATTTGTATAGATTCACACAAAACAAAATGTAGTATCTGTTCCTCCTGCTGGTATTTGTTCCTCTTTACTAGTGTTACACCATCACGTATTTTACCTAAGAAAAGAAAGTACCTGTACATTTCTCAGTTTCTAAGGGAAAGGTGGTTCTTTCACATCAGTCTGTGCTCTGGAAGTTTATGGGCCATCTAAGGTGGTGCACATATTTTGGATGTCATGTCCACTGTTGTAATATTGCTTTATTCGTGTAGCAAGGACTAATTATTTCAACAGCTCTCTTCAGTGGGGCACAGACTGACAGTTGCCATCATCGGAGTGATCAGTCTGTTTAGTGCGGTGGGCCGGGGCTTATTTGATGTATATTAACAATAATTGGTGCCACCGCCACAATGCTGTTTGGTAAACCTTTGTGTTAGTTTCCAGGAGGATGCCCACGAGGAATGTCTTAGAGCTGCTACTTGTTTTAGAGTCAGAGCAGATGGGTGGACTGCTTTCTTCTGCAGATCAGCAGACAAAGCAATCTTATCATCATTAGAACCTAAACTGAACTTATTGGGTTTCTTTCTACCTTTATCCAATAGAAAGAAGGACGTGTTGTTTATTAGCCAAACATGTTGTGGCATTTGTTTGTGGGTTTTTTTTCTTTAAAACAGTGATAAAATATTTGGGACATTAATTGTTACAGAAAGCCAGTGTTCAGGTGTGATGGTGGACAAAGAGGTACCAATTTTTATGCCGTGCAGTGAAAGTGTTTGTCGTCTTTCAGACCTATATATCTTTTTAACCTTTTTGTCATACTTAAATATTACAGATCAACAAACATGAAAAAAACTGTCTGAAACAATCTGCCCTGTGTAAAAAAGTTAGTAAATTATTAGACCTCCCTTTCCAATTTGACAACCTTTAAAATCAGGAATTAACTATAACAAGCCACATAAAAAAATACAGGGTTAACCTAAATATATACTTGCTTCTGTGCCATTTAAGACACATAAACAATTTCCATCCAACACCATAAAGAAAGGCACGTTTGACCCCGCTTAAGGAAGTTAAACAACAAATAAGACATATTTCTATCTCTAAAGGATAACAAGGCAAATTCCAAGGCTTTCAGACTCCAGTGAGCCACAGTGAGAGCCATTCAACAAATGGATGACACATGACTCAGCTGTGAACCTTCAGGGGGTAATGGTCTAACTGCATTATTCCAAGAAAACATTGAAGAATCACCCGGATTCTGACTGGTAGAGGTCTATATGCTTGAACTTCTTCAGAAAAAAATTGAAGAATTTTGGTTTTGATTGATTGATTTTAAGACTTTTTTTTTACTTTCTTAGTATGATGAGAATGGTACATTAAAGTTAATTAATGGGTGTTGGTAATTAAACCATCAGAAATGTGATAAATCACAGTGAACAGCTAATTATATTTTCACATATGGTCAGTTAGGTTTGAATAGCTCCACCCTAATAAATTATATTTGAAAAAAGCTTGTTGTATTTATTAAGGTTAAGTGTTTTTTTTTATACCATAGAGATTGAGACAAAAATGTAAAATACAGGAAACATGTAAGGTATAAATATTATATATCAATTTATATATATATTTCTTCTTTCTTAGGATAATATAGGGTAAAAAAACATGGGCTGAAAATAATCAGAGCTGAGAAATGTTAGGGTAAAGAAGTTTCATAAAGGTAAAAATGCAATTCTATTTGTTGCTTTACTATTTCCAAAATATGAACCCTTGCTGGAACTGTTTTCAGATATATGATATAATACTGCAATGCAAGATAATAGGTAAATCAGATTTCTCTATTAAAAATGACCACAACTGTCAACTATTAGCAAATGTTGAAAAATAAGGCTACTGCAACTGTTATTTAGGAATATCTAACTGTGTAAAACCTAAAGTTTTTTCCACCTTCGAAAAATCATCAAAATTATTTGACCACATTTACAGTACTTTTAAACCATAGAGGTTTTCCTCAGTATCCAAAACCAGTGAACTCGTCAACCTGTCTAGTTTGAATTTCAGTTCCTTTTTAGGCCCCAAGGCCAGCAGGGGGCCCTCAGCAGTTGCAAAGCTGACTCTTAACAAGTTATTCTACTTCCTCTTCTGTGAGGATAGTTCAAGCCTCATGATTTGCTCAAAGCAAAACACAAAATAGTGCTAACACTCACTGACCTATAAAGAGAAAGTCACAGGAACAACAAATGTCTTTCCAGCTTAGATACAACCAGGAAAAGACATTAATTTAGCTTTAATTATGAGCATGTAACCTTTCTAAAAACACTTTTGTCTACTTGACCAATGTGAACTGAAGTGGTCTTTTGGCGTCAAGGACATTAGTGGGATGTGATAAAAACATAACTTGTACCTCAAGCGGGCCATGAAAAAAAATAAAAAATATGAGCTAAATAATCGATACCCTAAGGAACAATAACAAAAACCTACAATTTGAGCTGTAGCAGTTAAACATTTACTGCTTATTAAGAATCTGCCACATCTCGTTCCTGTGTTTGAAAGACAAAAGGCATGTCAAAAAATTTGAGGCTGTTTGATTCCCTTGCTAAACTTCAATGTGTACGTTTCTTTCCAATCTGGCAAACACTCAGGTGGTTAGCGTCTCAAACAGCAACTCCAGTAGTTTTTCTTTTTCTTTTTTCTTTTTTTTTTGGGGGGGGGGCTGCCAGATTCTACAATTGAACGAGAGGCAGATGTGTGGTGACAGCACTACGCTCATTAGACCAAATCAGTGTCACACTGTGACAAGTGGCCAACTTGAGGCTTCTCTCGTCAGTCAGTTGCTGCTTCACTCCATTCGGCCAACACCAGCTCGGACTCTCTCACAGCTAATTTGACATCATTAACTGCTCTGACTCTTCACTTGGGCCAATAACAAAAAACTGTAAGATTTAGACTCAGAAGCATTTAGGCAAGGAATTTTCAACGTTTTTTCCTAAATCCAAACTTTCTTGAATTTTAGGTTTTGACCCACATGCTCTCCCTGATGCTGAGCATCCCAGTCGGGTGGTTAGCTTCAGCACCTAGAGGGCACCATCCCCAGGCTGAAGTTGTGATATCTATTTCAGTCCAGTCGAGAACAGGCAGGCCACTGCTGAGGCTCCAGAGAATTCCCCATCCCTTGGTTCCACCATGCTCATATGCTTTAGTATCCACTGTGTCCAAACTGCTTAGTGTCTGATGAGTCGCTCCTAGCCATTACGGCCAGTTTGCAATTATAGATGTGTGGCTGCTGGACACCAAAACAGATGTGCTTTGATCTATTTATGGTGGGGAGGAGAGTCTGGGGTACGGTGGGGGCGGCTGGGTCATTACAGCTTACTTGCATGCATGGGTCAAATCTTGCAGCTCTGACAGCCCTTGTCTTTCAGTTCACTTGACATGCACTTGTGGATTTTAATCATCAAAACTTTAGTGTTTCCGGTAGTTTCCGATAGTGGCATTAGAAAAGTCATATGAACATCTTTTCCAAATAAGATACACTTTAATAAAAAGTATGTAACTTACCAGTAAGTTATTTCCACAAATTTGTATTTTGTTACTTTATACTCAATGGGAAGTTTTAATGTATTGTTTCATGATTGTGTAATTAGGATAAATCCTCTTTATTATATTCTCTCTTGTTATTTGGAAGTAGGTTGTCAACAGAACAGCCTAAACCAGCGCGCTGTTTGTGTGAAAACCACTAATGTGTGGTATATATACAAAGGGATGGATGAGTGGTAGACTAGTACTTCCTATCACCATGAATTGACCTTTTTTATTGTAAAACGTGGTGGTGTTAGTATCATCCTGTGAGGATACTGCTCAGACTTGATTGGAAAATAGATGGGATCTAAAACAAATTACCTTTACAGTTCACCTTCTATCACAACAACTACCATAAACAGGCAAAGCTACAGTGAAAACAGTCCCTATCACAGCATATTCATTCACTCAACACTTTTAGTTTCTTTTTTATTAACATATTAGAAATTAAAACAAGGTTTAGAAGTGTAAGCAGTAGGAATACTTTTGTGAGGCAAAACTTCAAGAGTTATACCTCTGTGCCTATGTCTCCAATCTCTTAGTGGGAACTGCAAGCGATGTGTGGAGTTGAGAACTTGTTGAATGAATTTTCAGGGTGACGTGTTGCACTTAATGAAACGGAACTAATTCGAGCCCCATCTGTTTAATCATCCCAATCCACCAAAGGGCAAAATAGTTAGTGTTGTGGTGCATTCTTAACACCTTGTCTCCTTTTTTTTCTCATCCATTGCAGATTAAAGTGCTTTGGGTGGTGAAAAATGGAAAACAAATGTTCTGTTGACAGCTTTCTCATGCCCAGGGTGTGTTAGTATTTATATCATAAATGTGCCAACACATCCTGGTTTTACAGGCTGACCACTGCTGTGGGGTACAGGTAATGAGAACAAAGGGGGTATTTGGGATGGGGTTATCATCCAGCTCATTTTGGCAGTTATTCCTTGATAAACCAGTGGAAAGGTAGTTTTCACTAAATGTACTGTGGGATTAAATTACCTTTGCAGAGGACAGACATCACTAAATTAAATTTGCTGATTTTAGATATGGTTGATAGTGGAACCACAGTAGTAGAGCCTGGACCTGGACTGTAGTAAAGAGTTTGAAGCTGGAGATACTGTTGAAGCTTCACTAGTTGACTTCAACACCATACTCAAGAGAACTGCCAGCTGTAGAGAGAAACAGGTAGAAGTAGTATAATAAAATAATAAATAGTAAGTTATTAGTCTATCTATTTTTTGAGTTAGGAGAGCAATCTTTATACTTTAGTCAGTACTATTCAACATTAAAAGAGCCGATCAACGTGGGTAGTTATTGCTCTGTGGTATATTTTTAAGGAAAAAATAATGCTGTAAAGTTGCAAATCATTATTTGCCCTCTAACACACCTTCAAGGCACGAGTAATGATTTTGCACATGTTGAAAACCAAAGTTTGAAATATTCAAATCCATTTGTGTCCTAAAGACCTCAGACCTCCAGTCTTGGCAAAACTCTTACACCCAGAATCCACAGAATTTAAGAGTCAGAATTAGTGGAAAAGCCTAAGTCTAATTCCAGAGGGGTGAGTGTTTTGGGAAACCACAATACAGTCACAAGATCTATGCACCCATGAATTTGTATATGATTTTCTTTACTTACATTTGTAAAGTGGCTAGTGGCTATCCAGTAATCAATAGGCAATTTAGTGATCTCACTTGTGCGGAAGATTTGACAAACAAAGGTAATTCAAAATTAACAGTGAGACAAGGTGCACTAGACATGCAGGTGAGACAACTTTATCCAACCATAATATGAGTTCCTGTCCTCAGCTACAAGTCAGATCACAGACCGTTACATCTCCAACTCTCTCTCCAGCACTCTAGTGTGTGCTCTCCGCTAGATGCCCTTTTTTAGCAGAAACAAGCCAGGTACTAAGGTCTCTGCATATACTACAAAATTTGAGTAATTTGGTTCTCTGTCTTACTGCTACAAGAACTAATGATCTTCTTTTAGAACTAGCAGCCCTGGTTTGAAAGTTCTTGCTGCTTCTTCTTGAGATATCACCAGTACAGATGTTTTTTTTCTGGTTTCTGATAACTGTTACATACAAGTTGCTGTAAGGCTCCTATAGACTTTCCATGAGTTTCACATTTGTGTTCTTAGGGATATGAAATGTCCAGGGCTAAGAAAAGAACTGTGTCCTTGTTGTTTTCATCTCAAGTAAGATTCCAAATTTTCCAGTTGTGGTGCAGTATGTAGGCCTACAGGCCTTAATACCTTGTTCAATAAGCTAGGATTGTTACTGCAATTAAAAATCATGCTTTTTGAGTAGGAAAGCTTGAGGTCTTTACCAGGTGCTGCTTACCTTGGTAATAACAACAATTATATACTATTTGCATTTATTGCCTATAGATTGTATCCTATAGGTTGTATGTTTTTAGCTACAGTAAAGAATGCATAAGGCAATATTTCTAATAAAAAAGGCGACCCAATATGGCATCTCCCATTGGGTGCAACGCCCCCTATGTATTTATAAGCTACTAGACCTAAGCTTTGAGAATCTTTTTATTTGTAATGTTGTATTATTAGACAACAAATATCTATTTATAAAAGCAATACTTGATTTTTGATAATAAAAAATAATTTCTCACACACTGCTCCTTTAAGTCAGTTATGAGTAATGCAGCTTATGTTATCTGTCAAACTGACTCAGATTTTGGATGCATCAGTTCATGAAAAAAGCACTGGCTTATCTCATATTATAGTAGTTAGCCCTGCAGAATAACTAGAAAATCTTCCTTGCCCAAATTGTTGCACATGGAACTGAGGTGAGCAAAGACATCTTTACCAAGAACAAGTTCTGCTGCCCAAAGTAAAGTAGCAAAATACTTTGTTGCTTCTGTTTGACCTTTATTGATAGAGTAAGGTTATCTGTTTGTTCAAGCTACAGTAGTTGGTCAGTCAAGTCAACCTGTTGCAGCAGCAGAAATGTCTTTAGAAAAAACTTTATATCAGTAGAAAGAAAGTAACCGCTAACGCCACAATCTAACAACTGCTATATCCTTATAGAACTTTTTAAAAGTAAAAAAGCGCATCAAAGCATCAAGCATACTCTACAAATTATACCAGTCATCGGTGTTGCATAAAAACATCACATCACATACTGCTTTTGTGGCAATGACACTTCATCCTTCATGGTTGTGTGATTTACTCCCCAGCACGCTTTAGAACACTGCTGTACCATCACAGGCAGAGAGCACAGAGGGATCCCATCACTGACGCTGTACTGTAAGCATGGCTGTCCTGAGGTGAACCATGTGTACACAGCTTTAGGTCCTCTCTGATGTTTATCACTGCAGCAGTGTCATAAGAAAATTCTTATTCAAGCTCACATCCTGCAATCAGGAGATCTTAACATTATTATGTTTCAATTTTTATTTTCTCTCTAAGTGTTTTGTATGAAATATTTGTGGTCTTTCTTTAAAAATACAAAAAATAAATAAATAATATAAAAAAATTCAATTCATAGACCACCATAGAAAATACCAAACACACCTTACTACTAAAAAAAAATGTGTTAATTCATTCCCCAGTAAAAAGAACAGGAAGTTAATTTTCTGAGTTCTGGCTCGTTCTGCTCATTAATTCAGTTAAATGAAGTGAGAGAGGAAGAATCGGAGTGAACCAAGCAAGGAAAAAAAAACTTAAAAGCATTTCCTGTGATGTGACTAGCATGCCAAGATACATGTCTCCTGATTATTTCTCTTTTTTTTTACTTATCCTGCTCTAATATTACATGTTGTCATATTTTTCTTATCTTTGTTGGGTAAACGTTTTTAAATGTTCTTTATTGCACTGCCCTTTCCCTCTCTCCCTGTTTTGATTATTATGTCAGTAACTTGGCGGCAGACTGGGTCAAGGGGCACAGTCTGATCTTGTCCATCAGCTCTAGGCTGTGAAAGCTAATGCCTCCTGACACTCTCAGCTCCATCAGTCCTGGCAGCATCATTTTAGTAATGCAGAAGTCATCAGAGCCTAGGATTGCGTGAGGGCTTTGAACTGGAAACCAAAACAGCCTTAACTCCATTGAAATCCTGTTGATGAATACAAAAAATAATGAATGGATTATGTTGCTGTTTTATTGAATCACATAGTACAATTAAAAAAAATTCTTAAGGATAATGTCATTTGATTTTGGAAAAAAATATATTCCAAAATATTTTACTATTATTTGAAAATCTACAAATCCCATTACGAAGGCCAAAGTTTAATATGCAACGACGGGGCTCTTTGACTGGTGCGCTGGTCTTTTCCATCCACACTCTACTTCTTTTATGGGCACTCAACTGAATTGTTGCTTAACCCACGCAGTGACCCTGCCACATGCTATCTGCACCCTTTTCCCCCCAATGCACTGCAACACTATTCCCCTTGTGGGCAAGAGTTTTGCTGTGCATCAACCCCAGCCGCACATTTGCAAAGGGGAAGTCCATGGATCTCGTGTGAGGGCAGAGGGGGAAAAAAAAAGTCAGCACCAGTGCTTACTCATCTGTTAAAAACGGTGTGATCTGCAAAGTTTGTACGAGAGGGTTTTTGACGGTGCCCTGCTGCTTTGTCAGTGCAGCACATGCTGCAGGCACTGGCATCCCCTATTGCCTTCCAGGTCATTGGCCAGGCTCAGCAGGGGGCAGGCTTCTAGCCCCACGAATCGTCCCTGATTCACAGCTGGATCCGCAACAAGGTATCATAGCAAATGAGTCGGTAAAACATCACTGGTTTGAAGAGCATGAAAAATTGTCATGATATCATTTGGAATTCCTGATTTAGGCTGCTGTTCATGAAGAGAGACAGAAAACAGGAAGGAAAAGGCAGAGTAATGAAGGGTTATGTTATTCCTCTTTGCCGTTTGCTTCAATCTCTGCTTCCTCCTGTCGCAACCCTACAGCCAAACCAATGCCTGAAAGAGGACGCAAAGGAAGGAGCTGGGTCTAAACTAATGTAAACAGGCAATAATTAAACATCTCGTGATTTTCAGCCAAGTGGCCGATAGGTGTTACCCTTATAACATGAGTTCTTTATGACACACTGTCCAATTCTTAAATGTAGTTTTTGCTCCTCACTGCACATGACTCTGGAGCGGTCATGATATGTCAGATCGGGTTCATCTTGGAGCGCTGGGGTGATGATGGGGATATTTGGAAAGGTTGTCTGGGTTAAATTAGTTGGAGTTTGTCACTTGTCAGCGTGGTTCAGAAATATGGCTGTGATTCTTATCATTCTGTACATTTATTCAGTTTTTACAAGAAGCTATGTAAGTTTTACTGGTCAGATTTTTATTATAATAAATTAAAATGCTCAAAACATAGATAATGTGGAAGGTTATATAAAGATAAAATCTTTCTTTTGTAAAAGTCTTTGCAAAAGGATTTAAACCATTAGGTAATGATAGTACAATTGACAGAGAATAATGCATAGATGTATGGTTTTCCATTTTATGTACAAGCAAACATCTGATTTGTGAAACACGTGTTTTTTCACTCCCCTTTATTCTAATACTCCTAAATAAAAATGCAGGCAACTGTCTATAGAGGTCACTTCAATTCAAACTTCAAGAGAGTTTTTATGGACATTATTGAACAACCATATTTCTCAAAACCTTCCATCCATCAGCATAAATGAAGCTGGGTTGAAGCTATTTCTCTTATCTAAACCTTTATATATTTCATATATATAATCACAGTGAGAGACAACAAAATAGAAGGGTAGTAAATCAGCTGTCTTGGTAAATTTGTAGTGACAACAGAAGTGGACAAGCATTAATTACAACTAAAGCCATGAGAGACACAAGATTAGATTGGAAAAGAAGCACAAATCACCACTTCAGGTGGGAGAGTCTGTCAACAAAAGAACTATTAGTTAGAAATGCATCTATCCATGTGTTCGTCCGTCCATCCATCCCTGCTCCAGTACACCTGAATCACATGAATACATTATTTCAATTTAATTAAATTATTTTATGGGTCTAAGGTTAGCGGGACAGATATTCCTTGAGTGAAAGTGTTGAGATTCTTATTTTTCTTA
>JAUZNJ010055448.1:0-25410 GCA_034780135.1 Jordanella pulchra | reverse complement strand
TATGTTTACTTTATGGCACATAAACAAAAGGGCACAGCAAGATGAGCAGATAAAAAAAGCAATATCAAAAAGGAACTGACTGTAACAGAATATGTAATTGTCTGGATTTTGAGCTAAAACTGAGTCTTTAGTCAGAAAAGCAACAATAGGAGGACAGAGTAGACAGTAACTTCATAATATTTGTACTTAATAAAAATATAAGTATCTTGCAGTATGCTAGATATGGGTTTTCAAAAGTTACCCAAGTTAATGTAACCGAGTAACTGATTTAAAATGTCCCAAGCTTGAATCACACATTGAAATTTGAACTTTGACTTTTCATCACAATCTTCTTTTGTAGAATCTTCTTTTCAGCTCAACATACAGGATTTCTGTAGGTATAAACCTGACTACTTAAATACAGCATTTCTGATAAGTAGAAAAGTCCCCAAGATCTTTATCTAAAATTCCCCTGTATTTTAAAAACATGATGCAGGTTTGAAAAAAGTCTTGGGAACCAGGTCCACAGCATAAACCCAGTTAAGTTAAATTCAAAAACACTTCAGATCAAATGCTCAGGCACCTTTCTCTGTCATGTTAAATCTTTTGGCATTTGTAAACAACAGTTATAGAAGTGGAGCCCTAATCTATACAATTTAGGCTTAAAACTATGACCAGTTACCAAATAATAAGTTGAAACATCACAGCATAGATTTCACTAGACTCTCAAAGGTCTGCTATCCTCAGTTGGAGTGAAAAACAAAATAACTTTATCCCAGACTGTCAGGACTCAGATATCCTGGCAGAATTTTTTTGCTTGCTCTACCCATCTTGCCTTTTTCCAGTTATGCATCCTGGTCCTACATGTGCACTAGGTACACTAGGTGAGCAATGTGCACACACCTGTCCTTCTGCAATATGCCATATCAGAATCATACTCTACTCCTGAGATATACAGGACATTGCCAAAAGTATTTGTACCAACTTTCTGTTTGGTCAATCTCTACACACCTCCAAACTTCATTTGACCTTCATATTGTCTCAACAACAGTATGCAGAGAGATTCATTGAATGGGTGCCCTTGTTCAAGCAGCTTCATGCAAGCCATACATCACCAAGTGCATTGCAAAGCAATCCGATGCATTGATGTAAAGCGTGCTGCCAATGGACTCCAGAGCCGTGGACAAAGGCTCTCTGGAGGGATGAATTGCGCTTCTCCATCTGGAGGGTTTGGCAGTTGGGGATTATGGCATGAGGTTGTTTTTTTCCAGAGGCTGGGCTTGGCCTCTTAGTTCCAGTGAAAGGAACTCTGAATGGTTCAGCAAACCAACAATCTGAGATGACCCTTTTCTCTACCCACTTGACTGTGCACCAGTTCAAAGAGCAAAGTCCATAAAGACATGATGGCAGTCTGGTGTGGATGAATCTGACTGGCTTGCACAGAGTCCTTACCTCAACCTGATAGAAAACCTTTGGGATAAATTAGAGCAGAGAATGAGAGCCAGAGCTTTCAACATCAGTGGGACCACACCAATGCTTTTCTTTAAGAATGGTCAAAATTTCCCATAATACATCATTGAACATTGTGAACAACCTTCTCAGTAGAGCTAAAGCTGTTCTAGCTGCAAAGGGTGGACTGACATTATATTGAACCCCCATGGATTTGGAATGGTATGTCACTGAAGCACATATTTTAGTCCAGGGTGGTGAACAGTTTTGGCAATACAATGTACTTGCTCACTATTTTCAGTCATCAGATGGGGGTCAGGATGGGGGACCCTGAATGAAACCACACAGAGATCTGCTGTGTATTCTTACATGTCTCTGCAGAATGTCTGACTTCTTCAGTAACTCCAGCTGCAGTAAACGTAGTAGATGCTGACCCAATATGAGAGCCTAGCAATCTCCGCTTTGCTCTCGTCAAACTTTCTCTGGTCATTTCCCTGCCTTTTAGGACACAATGTTCAGTAGCTGCCAGATATGTTCAAACCACTGAAAACATCATTAGGAATCAGTGTTATTCACTTCATCTGTCAGTAGTCATAATATTCTGCCTGATTACAGCAGGTAAGAAAGCCCTTGTGATCACTGACAGATCATGAAAACATGTCAATGTGAGGAGCAGGATGACAGACACTGAAGCCAGAAACCGTTCTGTGTCAATTCAGTGTAACTGGAAGGTAAATTTGTGGAGGAAGGGAGGGGAGGAGGCAAGATGATATTTTACCACAAAAGTAATTTGCTGCTTAGCAACAGTAGTAGAGTATCCTGCACACTCATCTGCAGAAATTTGCTCCTCAGAAATGGCTGTTTGATTGGCTGCCAAGAAATATTTTTTTTACATTTCTCATGGGCCATTTCCTTTACGACTTTGTCAGGATTTTTTTTTTTGCTATATTCAGCAAATAAAGAGTGTGCAAATAAATGAATCAGAAGTAAACATGTAACAGAGGAAGCAGTGGTCTCTCTCCCACCTGGGGCCCAATGCTTATAAGTGCTGAGTAAAGACAAAATGTCCCAATCCGACCAAACAGTTCTGTTTATTATTAGCTGCTCTCAGCTTTGTTCAGACATGAAACGCAGCTGCAGCATTCAGAGGACTCTGACTTTAACTGTCCACCAAGAATGGCATCGGAAAGGCCGATCTATTACACCCTGGGTCACAAAGGTAATCTGTATTAATATTTAATTCCCAACCCCCCGGAGCACCTCACTAAGCGGCCATAAAGAAGTAAGTTAGCCAGACAGGCTCCCTTTAAATGAATGGTCTCATTCTGAGTGGGATGTCAGAGGTAGAAAACAATGGTTGTGATGGATGTGAAGCCGGTGTAATAGAAAATCTAGTGCCCATGACAATCAGTGTGATCTCTGAGGCAGAAAATGAACAAAGCGAACGGTCAGGACGCAGAGTAAATCACACCCTGCTCCTTTAGATTACTGCTGTGCATGTGCTTATACTCAGAACTGTTCACTTGCCAACGTTTCCTCCTAATATCAACTGGAAAAAAAAACAATCTCTCCTGTCACATTTTCAAGGCTTTCTTCAGCTGGTTGTCTAAAGCGCTGCATGTACATCAAAACATGCAGAGTTTAGATCAAAAAATCTTCTTGAAACTAGACTAAAAACTATAGTTTCTGAATTATATACTTTAATGCCAATAAAACAAATATACAGAACATAATTAGTTGTTTACATAAAGCTGATGGGAAATGGCTCATTTCTAATGAAGGTACCTTTTCTGCACAATCCAACATTAAAGACTCTTCATAATGAACACGGCAGATGCTATTAAAGAAGGGTCATCTGCTGTTTATTCAGCCACAACAGAGCACACAAATAGGAGACGTGAGAACAAAGCACAAAATTCATTGATGATGGCAAATTTATCAATGTGAATAATGAATGACTATGCCAGTAATATAATAACAATTAGGTACACATGGAACCAACAAATCACCTGATAAGAGTGGCCACAGCTTTTTGGAAGGTGTCTATCCTGTTGGTTGGTTTAGAGCTGACAAAACGTTCATAATAAAGACTATTTTACCGACATTTGAAGATTGTGGTGGTAGAGGTATGATGCTGGTTGATAGAACCATAAATCATCCTCTCTTCCAGAAAGTCCAATGGTACTGCGGTTATGCAGCTAGATAATAATCCAAAGCCCAGCAGAGCATCCACCTCAGCCACTAAAAATAAACATGTTTGGGAGTGATGGGGTTAAAGTATGGAGTTCAATATGATTTAGTTTCTGTGAAATAACTATTTTTGGGTTAAACTCCTCTTTGAACCAAATCTGTTTCAATTTAAAATCATCACAGCACGCTGGCTCTTTAGAGAAGAGGGATACATGCTTGCTTCTTTTTCGGCTGGTGTGCATCAGTCAATAAATGTTTAACTGAAATCTTCAGCACTCTAAGAAGCTCAAAGAGAAGATTTCTGCAAGCCTGAGAAGACATAGATGAAACGCAGTAGAAGCAAAGCTATTTCTTTGATTTTCATTTTTGCTGCCTTTAAATCAACTTTCTTTCCCATTTGATGCTTTCAGTATGGATTCTTTGAAAGTACATTTTTCCCATCATTCCTCCTCACCAGCATTTCGGTAAACATTCGAAGCACACAACGCGCTGTTGTTTGAAATGCATGGAAAACGTTCTGTTGTGTTTGTATCTTAGATATGAGAGCTGAAAAACGAAAGCAGCTCGGCTGAGTCAGATGTTGTGTTGAACGCAGGCTGTAAACACGATGAATCAGGGTGTTTCTGTGCATTTGTGGTTGAAGCATCCTTCCTGCGTTCCCGTGCAGTCCGAGGCCGAGACTGAAATGGCACACATGCCATGAGGGAGGGCTCGCAGATGGCCAACATTACATAATTGCAGCCGCGGGAGTAATTGAAGACGCTGCGGAGCGAGGAGGCAGGATTCAGGCTGAGAGTGTTTATCAGCAAAAACACTGTGGTTTGAGTGTTTAATATAGGGGACAAAGGTCCCTCTTTGTTCCCTCTGAGGCCCCTCAGGTCACTGCATTCATTTACTCACATCTGACCTTTTTGGGCTCATCTGCATGATCCAAATGAAACAAAGACCATTGGCCTCATTTTTATATTTGACTTTAAAAGTTAACATTCAAATGTTTCTGCTGAGCCTCTGATTTCATTTGTTGTCCTCTTGTTGCAGGTAAACTGTGTGACTTTCCCGCTGCCTGGAGAAGGTCCGGAGCAGCAGCTCCTCAAGCCCAACGAATGGAGCTACTGCGATTATTTCTGGGTGAGTTTTCTGGAGCACAGAGATGACAGCTCTGGGATAACGAGGGCTTTCCTGATATAGAATCCTGGAAATAAATGAACTGAAAAGTTTCTGAACTGCGGCAGCTGTTTCTGTGCATTTCTGCATCATTTAGCATTTTCCTCAATTAACTTTAGCTCTGTGACCTCCTGTGTAAACATCCCAGCAGCAGAGCAACTGATATAGACTGAGCACTTCTACTGTTAAAACTGAAAGGAAAAAAGTGATTATAAGGCAGAAATGAAGCGGTCTGGTTGAATCAAAATCACACATGATGTGAAGGAGCTTTTTACTGGCACAGCTTAGTGTCAATCTAAAGACAATGCAGCTTCCAGTTAAAAAAGTGAAAAGTCCATTTGATTTGGTTAAAATAAAATCTTGCTTGTTCCACATAAAAACTTGTATTTCTGGTTTGAAACCTTTATTCTCGCTTTACCTACAATTTAAAAACTCTTACCAAGTTAAAATCAATTGAAACTATTAGTTACCAAGTAAATCTACTTCAAGTCAAAGGTAATAGAGTCAAATCATGTCTTGTCTCGATCCGAATACCTGAAGTTAAAGCTCCTAGCTTCTGTTCCTATTTCCTGTCCACTGACAGTAGAACTCTATCCAGGGTAGGAAAGGAGCTCTGGGCTGCTGTGCTGAATCCAGACAACTACAAGAAAACTAATTTGGATAGATCTAGCGAACACTGAAGCTCTCCGTTATTAATCCCCAAACAAAGGAAGGTGAGGATGTCACCAAATATTGGACTTTTGCAAGGGATTGTGGGCAATTGTTTAGCTTCTAGAGGCAGAGTTCCCTATGCTAACTGCATAGTGCTTCCTGGTCCTATCTCCATGGTAACTGCTGGCAATTATTATGTTGATCGAGCTCATATGTTTTCCCTGATGCCACTGTGACCTCATTAACTGATGATTTTAAAATGGTTGTGGCCAGCACTGTAACACCATAAGCAACGTTGCTGTTCCAGTTAATGGGGTTTACTCCATGTATGTAAAGATAGGGTCTAATGAATCTAATTCAGAGAATTTCGAAGAGAGTTTTAAAACTCTGAGGCAATCAGGTTTATAAGCTTTTTAAAAGATCAATAATAGGAAAAAGTTTGTGCTGTTTATTGCTTAATGTGTAATAAACTCTTTAGACATTTTAAACCATAAATCCTGTCTGCATGGTCAATAAATCAAGTTGGACCAAAATGAAATTTTGAATTATTTAGTCTGTAGAATATTTATACTTTAAAATGGTCAATCTGAACTCATTGCTTAGAATATCACATATTTTTGACTTTATTTGAATAAACAAAAACCAATTTAGTTCAAATCAGAGTTGTGATTCATTTTACTCTAAGAAATTTGAGATTTTTTTTAAGTTGGTTCAAACCTATTTTTGAGTTTACAGGATTGAAGTCAATGAATATGTTTAGGGATCATCATTTTCATTTAAGAAATATGCTTTTCTAATTTACAGCCTGCTGACCTTTTAGTTTTGAACCAAAACCTTTAGATTTCTGAAGATTTTCTTTCAATATCACAGCGAGTCCAACCAAAGCACAACAACAAAAAAATCCCCAAATTACCACAATTGACTGAAATGTAAACATTTTGAGGGCATGGTGAGGTTTTATAGCTGAATCTGTCAGAAAATGTGATTATTTACCAAAATAACGTTATTATCAGATTTTATTTAACTTTTTTATTCACATTTCTTTTTTTGCTTGAGTTTTACGAATTGCATTCTTTTCAAATTGTTTCACAGATTATATTCTTTTCACTCAAGCCAATACAAACGCTCACTTATAAACACACCGCTTAACCTATAAACATGCTTTTAATAAAGTCCAGGCAGACCAATGAAACTTGAAAAGAATGCAATACATAACACTCAACCTAAAAACAAGAACATTTAAAAACTAAAAATGTTTTTCATTTTCTTTCCAAATTCTAAAGTGTAAAAGATGTTTTTTCTTGCAATAATAACAGAACAACAGTCACTCCACAAGCTAATAGACTCCTTGTGCACATTTGTGTCTTTCTACATTATTTCATATTCTAATACTTTACCAAAACATGTTATTCTGTGTTTCAGTTTTACTGTAGAGGACAAATATCAAATTAAAAGTGAAGAAATCTCAAACTATTGTTCACGGTTACATTTTTTTCTGTCGTGAAATCTGTCATATTTGACAATATATAGAGGTGTGTGAGCTAAAAAAACAAAATAAAAACTCTGTATTATGAAAGTGATCATCACAATCACAATGGTAGCTACCTCTAGACAAAGGAGGTTTATAGAAACTTTTCCTGTGCAGAAATACTGTTTTATTACTAACAGGCCATTCATGTTCATTTAACAATAACAAATCATTATGTCATCAGGTTTCATCTTAAGAGACGTACAAGAGAACAGCCAATAATCGAACATTTGTAGATTCATTTTCTACAGTTCAGCTAATCCCTAATATGACTCATTGGAGCACTACTCGAACCATCTCAATTACAGTATAAATTGCTGCAAATTCAAGCCTTATTTTTTCTTACTCCAAAGACAAATTTAATCCAGATAATCCAATTTTACAACCATCATCGCATTTTGTTGCTCTTTTAACAAAAATCCATGTCCCTAAATGTGCTGTCTGATGTAGATTAAAGTGCTTCCAATTGGATTGTGTCCATTGAGAACACAGGAAAATGTGTATTTGTCTCGTGTAAACATAGTTAGCATCTGATTTAACGTCTTGTACTCTCATTAAAAATCCAGTTATTGAAAATGTGGACGGATGCAGTTTCTGACTGAAATGCGGTCTTTCCTTATGTGATGCTGCTGTTCAATGGCTTCCTGACGGTTCGCTGACCTGCTGCTTAGAGCTGCTGTGCAACAGTCTGACACTTCTGTCCCACGCTCCAGTCACAAATCGCAACACAAAACTGCCACTCATGAGGCGAACAGGGTTGACACTCGTGCTCTGAAAAACGCCCATCCTCCTAACAGTGACTGACGTGTGAACACCAACGCGTTCAGGATGAATCATACATTTCCATCGTTTCTGACTCACCATCCTGAACTTGTGCTCTCGAACCCTCTCTAACTTGAGCAGGGCCATTATCCACTGCAAGGTGTTGCTAAACCAAATGTGCTCCTCTTCCTCAGGCCGACAAGAAGGACCCCCAGGGCACCACCCATGTGACGGGCTTCGAGGTTCTCCTGCAGAAACAGCTGAAGGGAAAACAGCTGCAGAAGGAGATGGCTGAGTTTATCCATGAGAGGTAATTGATTTAAAGAGTCTTTGTTGGCTGATTAAATTAATTAAATCACTCTTGTTAGACTCAGAGGTGCTCAGGAGGAAGAAATATTCCCACAGCAGGGAAAAGGGATGTTTCTAAAGGGCATGGGGATGCTTTTCTAGATACAAAGTTTTCTAAACGTCCTTTACAATCATGCTCTGACAACATTTTTCTATGTCTTAACCACTGACCTCTATGTGTTTTATTTTAATTTACTGATAGACTGACTCAGAAATACATTAAAGCTATGATTTAAAATAAGTATTTCTTTTTCTTTCTAAATGTAAATCTCAAAAGGTTGTCATGCATTAGGATTGGTCTCCCTGAAAAAACACTCCAGTACTTTTCACTGTAGTAATTAATAGCTGTAGATTTTTGATGATATCTTCACATATAGACAGAACGTGCTTTCTGTTCTTCTACACGAAAAAATGGTTCAGTGTGATTTGATGAGAAGCTTATGTGAAAACCTGTTTTCAAAATATTTCCACAGATTTTCAACTAGATTTCAGGTCTGGACTTTGACTGGGCCATTCTAAAACATGACTAAGCTTTAATCTGAACTGTTCAGAGAGTCAGGGTTTGTCCCACTGCTCCAGTTTCAAGGTTTTTGCTGTGTAGTAATCAGATTAGATTAACCCTGAACTGGTCTTAGCCACCCCTCACGGCACATTGTTTCCTGCCTCTGCACCCCGGGGAAATGTTTCTAAAACTGCCACTGGCAGCATATATGTAAGATTCAGCAGAAAACAAACATACTTTTATTGCTGTGTTTTTTAAAGCAATATTGATGAATTAGAGAACAAAATCAACAACAATAAGTCTGAGAACAACTGACCAGTTTATTATTATCCAACAGATTACATAAACTTTGAATGGAGTTTTTTTTTTGTTTGTTTGTTTGTTTTTTATCACAGAGTTTAGATGCAAGCTAATATTTTCTGATTCTTGGCTAATATCGGACAGATTTCCAATATAAACATCGGATTGGAATGCAACTTTTTAATTTCTCAAATATTGCAGCTTTGAGGATTGTCTGATGCCAATATGGACTCAATGCGATATTAGCATGAATCATGCATTGTTTCATCACTTATTTTTCTATTAGAAAAGGCTTGATCAAGTAGTTTTATTCAAACATAGAATAATACTTAAAGAAAGGTATGAGAACAACTGAGAAATGTTTTATTTGTGAGGAACATACACTGTCCACTTAAACGGATCGTTTTCTATCAACATGTTGAGGTCAGAGATTTTAGATGCAGCCAATATAATCCGACACCTCATTTTCTGGTTAATATTGGACTGATTTCCGATATCAGTATTATGGAAACATCTGTGTTAATAATGATAGACCGACCAGAGCTCAGTGAGATTTCTGAATGTTTAGGGTGATGTTTTAGAACGTAACCCTGCTTTAAATTTCTCCACTTCTGCATACCCTCTCTGCTGTTTCCAGTGGAAAATAACCAACAACTATGTATTTTATCCAGAGGTATCAAAGAAAACGTACATAAAATGCAACTAATACTTCATTAAACTAATAATTATGAATAATTTTACCTCAACAAACTTTGGAGCCAAAACACCAGTTAAACAGTGAAATAAGATGAATACTGCTTGAAGGTGCTGTAATTGCAGAAGTCCTTTCCACCTAAAAGGAAATCTTTTTGCCGTTTCCTGCTCATTTTGTTGTGGAATGCAAACAGTATATTGCTGCTAATGTTTTTTTTTTTTTTTTTTTTTTTTTTTTTAGAATTTAAGTGCTTTTCTTTTCATGAGTGACCTTTTCTGCTGCGTTTCTTCACACTGCCTGTAAGAGTCTGAACATTAAGCCAAAGAATGAGGATGGTGACCTTCTTTACATAGATGAGTTATTCAGGTGTGGATGGTAAAAGTGACGCTGCTGTAGGAAGTGGATGTAAAGGGCACAAACGTGTCTCCTCTGGCTGTATCCCCCTCAGGGTGAACATAAGAACATCTTAGAAACTGCAAAAGAGCAAGAACAGTCGCCTCCTCTGTTAAACTCATAACCAGCTTAGTTATGTTAAAGAAAAGCAGTTTGTTTGCTATTCAGCTGACAGCTTCAAATTTCTGTGTTTCAGGATAAAGATTGAGGAGGAATATGCCAAAAACCTCTCCAAGCTGTCCCTGAGCCCGCTGGCAGCACAGGAGGAAGGGTGAGTGCAATAGACGGATCCAGAGAGCAAAGCGAAAACTTCCGCTGCAAAACAGTAGACAGGATGGCTAATTAGCAGACAGTCTTCTAAAGAAAGCCCCATTTAAACAGACTTTCCCAAACAGCAACAATCACTAGATTGTTCTTCCCATAAAATCAAAGCAAAGTGCTTGCACAGACCTCAAAAGGGTGTTCACTCGATAGCAGACGTTAAAACTGGAGAGAGTTTCTATAAAATCAAGCAATTATGAACATTTATTGAGGTTTTTGTTGCGAAAAGATTTTCCTAATCTCTGAGCTTTTTTTAAACATTGTTTTTAGGTTTCAGTTATCAGTTGTGGAGTTTGCTTTTTGAGAATTAACAGTTTGATTTTAATCTGCTAATTCCTAATGATCTGAAGTTGTGGCTGCTTTAATTTAGCCGCAGCTGATTTTATCCTAAAGAAAAAAAACTGAATCCTGACTGACTTGTTGGTCGTGGATGATACAAATTTAACAGGAAACATTCATAAATGACTCTTTGCTGCCATTAGACGGATCTTTCTGGTTGATGACACCCAGCTTTAAGCAAAAAAGCAGAAGCTTCATTTCAGGAGTTCTGCTCTTCTAGCTTTTCTGCCTTCAGCTTTCATTTATCTGATGTTTTTTTTTTTCCCAGGACTCTTGGAGAGGCCTGGACTCAGCTGAAGAAGAGCCTCCATGACGAAGCTGAAGTTCACCTAAAGTTTTCTAACAAGGTAATATTTGATTATTCTGGGTACTTGTTCAGCTCAGCCAGAAGGAACCACATCAGCTGAAGGGTTAAACAATAAACTTAGAAACAGCTTTAAACAGATGCAGTTAAATGCTATAAAATGTACTGAAGTATGACCAAAAGAAAAAGAGACTAGATAATAAACCTTGAGGTAAATTTCCCTGTGGGTGTCAATAACATGATCTAACTTCCTTCATGAAATAGAAGCTACATTAATACCTGCTGTTTGTAAAATAACATTTCTATATTGTTTGTCAGATTTATAACATTACCCACAAGATATTTTCTTTGTTGCTTTAATTTGATTGACAAACATTAGAAATAATGAATAGAATAAACACCTACCTTTAGTTCTGATAATTTAACCATATTTTGCTCTGATTATCCTGCCTTTTACCTTTCTGTTTGTTTCATTTGTGAAGCAAGGCAAGTTTATTTAAATAGCACATTTCACTAGCAGGGAAATTCAAGGTGCTCTACGTGAGAAGAAAAAGAAAAGCACCCTGCACTGGCATGAAGGCAAACAATGAAGAGAATAAAATGAATAGTCATATTAAGATGATCCTATTAAAAAAGATAAAATGATTTATTAAAAAGAAAAAGAAGAAAATTATAGTTGAACTGAACTAATAATGTTTAGATATCAGAGTCAAAGTCAGCTCTAAACAAATATGTTTTCAATCTGAACTGGAAGTTACAGCATTAACAATTTTCTGTAAGTTTAATTCAGATTATTGGCATTTAAGAATCCATGCTTGGTTCTGAGTATGCAGAGTAGATTTAAGCCAGAAGACCTGGAGCTAACACTTAGAAACACTTCCTTTGGTCTAAAAAAATATTCCTTTAGTTTTGATTCAGCTGAGGAAATTTTTTTTCCCATTCATGTGTTGAATTCTTCTTCACATTTACCCAGAGCTTGAATGGATTCAGAATCACCCGGTGGCATCATAATGCACAGCTATGTATCGCCTACATCCGTTGTTTGATATTATAATCTGAGTTTGGTTGAGCATGTCAATACAAAACAAGACGGGCCCTTGGGGAACGCCATATGTGGTTTTTGTGCTCCCTGATGTAAAGTTACCTACTAATACAAAAAGTCCTTGTCTTTTATGTAGGATTTAAACCAGTCCGGTGTGGTACCAGTTACCCAGGTGCACCAATAACCCCCCCCCCCACAGTGTTTAAACTGCACTAAGGTCCAATAACACCAATAATATCGTTCTTCCACAGTTTGCATTCAGGTGAGGGATACATGCAGCAGCCTTTGTTTCAGTCACCTGACCGCCAGTGTGCAGCAACATGTAGCTCTGTGCTGCTCTGTGGCCTATGCACCAGAAAAACAACATATTATTTTAAAGGTGATGAGCTGATTAGAAATTCCACCATCTGTTCATTGTAGGCTGTATCTTTATCACTTAAAACGGCTCCATGAGCAATACTGACAAATAACCGAAATGAATATTAAACCACAAGAATAGTGATTGCTGGAAAAAAATCCTAAAACACTTTTGGAAATCCAAATATCTGCTGGTTGCTTTTATGTTTTTGTCAGCTGAGAATAAAGAGAAACAAATGTATTTAACGTGACAGTGTATCCTCCATCCAACCACGTCCTCTTGTTTATTCCATCCTCCACAGAGGAAAATGACCCACAGCCTGATTACAAGTGATGCAGAAGGCATGCACAAGCTTCAAAAGCAGAGGCAGCCTCTGAGCACGCTGTACAGCCAGAGCCCCCCCCCAATCTAATTAATTAGCTACAAGTTCTGACAGGCCCATACTCAGGCAACGCGGACTCGCCCCCTGCTCTACCTGAGTTGTGTGCCACATTATTTGAGAACCACAACAAGGACTTATCAAGCGTGCAGAAGCTGCAGCTCGTTTTGCTCTGACTTTTTATAAGCCGCATTCAGAGCTCTGGCTCCAGCTCATGAAACATTTTCTGCACAGCAATGCTGCAGGATCTTGGGTCTTATTGGAGTCCCTTTAGAAAAGGATTTCTAAACAACGGCTAGCAATGTGTTGGTCTCCTCTAAGCTAACGCTTCCTTTGTTTTTGTAGAACAAGAAACTTCTTGAAAGTAAAACATTTTAGCTTCATATGGTAACATATTTATTTCAGAAAGAGAACAAAAAACATCTCGTTAGCAAACAGAGAGATTTATGTACAGCTGGAAAGTTACTGCATATTATCAAACAGTGTCTTATTGCTTTGTAGAAACCAAGAATTATAGAAATAATCCAAAATAATTATATGCTACAAAATGGTGATAACTCCACACAATCAATTTTGAAGTACAGAAATACATCAGCTTCATGAATTCTTCATCCACCCAAAGATAAATCTTTAACTTTAAAGTACAGGAGCAAGAAGATTGTTTTATTCAGAATCAGTGTTGCAAAGCTTATAGAAGAAATACGCCTAAATAATGATGAAGATCATCACTAATTCTACAGTCTACTACTAAAAGGTTAAAGAGGAAGTTTTATCTATGAGAAACAGAAGGTTTGCTGTCCTTAAATCTAAATAGATACTGGGCCTAATCTAAGAGAAGACAGAAGAGAAAGGGTAATATCATTATTATTTTAACAACAGAACTGGTGGATCAGAGCAGGTAGTAAGTCTGATACTGAGATCTGATATCAGACTCTTGGTTTTATCACTAAACTGGCTCATGTTTTATCTTGACCGACAGGAAATCTTCATGCAGCTTCTTTCAGCCTGAAGGTCACTGAGACTGTAAGCTCTTAGTTTTAGGTCAGTTTGTAGGATAAGTTGGTGGTTCCTGACTTTGCATTTGGATCCAAGTTAACACTAAACAAGGCTCCTGCTTGATGATTAAATTCACAATTAAAAAGACATGTCACCATAAGGCACTTTTCAGAGACAATTCAGCCAGATCAGCCAGTCGGATTGGTTAAAGTTTTCTATAGAAAATCAGCTGATTTTATTTGGTCATTGAATTTGTAAGATTTGCTGATAAGTATGTAGAGACAGTAGACATTCTGTGACATTATGTCATTGATTCAACAGCAATCCCTCACACCAAGCATGTATGCAGCGACTGTAGAAGGAAAAAACTCCCTTTTAACAGGAAGAATTCTGTAGTAGAGCCAGGCTCAGTGTGAGCGGCCATCTGCTCTCTGATCAGATACCCTGATTATGCCACACTTGACCAAGGCGGGAAGGAAAGACTGGATTCTTGGGCATTTTTCTATAAAAAGTTAGACAGAGGCACTAAAAGGTAAAGTGCAACAGAAGCGCTTATTGTGACTGAATCTAAAGGTTGGGAAACAGAATGGAAAAATGCACAGGTAGGCAGTGTTCCTCCATAGATCTACAATGTAGATAACTTCTGTGATTAAATTGTGACCTTCTTAAGGTTTTCTTAGACAATTTTCCCTCATTTAGTCATGAAATTTCTTGTATTGTACATAAAAGAAAAACACTTATTAAAACATAAATTGTCAAAACCCAAATATATTTCAATATTTGTGCTGAACAGGAGGAACATTGTTTCAACAAAATGTATATTTACTTCAAATGAAATATCAGGTGTGAATGGGTTAGACCAACCTACAGCGATGAGCAATAATAAGAGTTGGATGATTTGTTTCTGCAGCTGCACACAGAGGTTGAAAAACCTTTACTGACATTCAGATGCGATAACTTCAAGAAGGATCTGAAAAAGTATGACCACCACATTGCAGATCTGAGGAAGCAGCTGGCAAGCCGCTTCGCAGGCGTGGAAAAGGTAAATATGCATTTAAAAAAAAAAAAAACTCACAGAAGGCAGTGTTTGTTTACATCAGAGAGATGACATAACTATGACAGCTTCTGTAACTCCCACAGTCAAGGCACAGTTTTTGTGTTTCTTCCTCCCACCTGCTGAAACAGCTCATGAATGGAAGCTGCTTTTGTTTTTCACTTTTTATTTTCATGGCATCTTGTGGTGGGCGGCAGCCATATGTGGCTCCTGTTGTTTCCATCAGCAGGAGGAGAAAAAGAACTAGTCCATCTAAAGAGTTTATGTGGGGCAGCAGGCTGAGTGGAAATGTGCTAAATGAGTTCAAGTATTTACTGTTTCCCCCCCAAACATTAGCAAGACCAAACACTGCTTGATGTGAGACCAGCTACACATTTTCTAGTTACAATTTATTGTGTGTATTTACTTCTTTGCAGCAAGAGAAAAATGTTTTGTATGTAAAAATTGTATGCAATTTTTTTCAGCAGGTTTTGTTTTTAGGGGATTAAAAGCTCTTTATTCAGAATATTTTACACATCCTCATCATGGTGTTGCTGTTGTTAGAACCAAGTTTAGTAGTTTAGGTATTGCACCTAATAAATAGAGTGAATTTTGTTCTTTTTAAAATGGAAATCCTGAAATTTAACTTTCAATTAAAGGTTGGATTTGAAAAAAAAACATTTTTCAACAACAAATCCTCTAAAAAAGAATAAAAAAAAATAAATTCAAATGAAATGGAAAGAAGATTTCATTAAAAAAAATCTAAGTAAACAACAAAGTTACTCTTAAAACCTTTCGTTAATTGAGAAGCTTTTCGGCTTGTATTTTTTTATGTAATTGGGTTGTAATTTGCGTTTACAAAATGCATTCCTTGTTTGCAACAAATGTAAAAAAACAAACAAACAAAAGAAGCTATCTGAAACAAGCTGGAATTATATGAATGCCAAACTCTCCACCTAAACCCAAAGACGGTAACACAGTGTTTATGATAACTGGAGTCCTTTTAGTCGCTGTGGATAAACTGCATAAAGGGGCTTCATTTATTCCTTCCATGAACACAGCTAAAGTAACGATAAGGATGAGGGGCCCTTATTGAATTATTCTGTGTGTGATGCAGGCTCGTAAAGCCCTCGCAGACCGGCAGAAGGACCTGGAGGTGAAAACACAGCAACTGGAGATTAAACTCAGCAACAAGACAGAGGAGGACATAAAAAAGGCGCGACGGAAATCTACACAAGCAGGTCTGAAGTTTGCTGCTAAATAAACCTACGATGACTCTGGCTGCAGGATCACATCTTGATTATATCGTTTGTTATAGAAATAAATAAAATAAGGAACAAAGTCAATTTTTCTCAATAACAGAAAAAATCCCTTTAGATCCGAACTGTGTTTGACATTTTAATCAGAAATGTCTCACTGTGTGGTTCTGCTCTGCAGGAACAGAGATTTTCTCTGTAGCACGATTAGTCACAGCCCAGATCAATAATCGATGGTGTTCATGAAGCACAATTAATTAAACAAGCTGAACATCAGGGTCCGACCACCTGATCTATGAATTTAAATAAACTTAAGCGATTTTTCCATTTTTGCTGTCTTGTGTTTATCCAAGCTACCAGCAACACAATGCAATTCAAACATGCTTATTTAATTGTCACACGGAAGTTAAATTTTGTAGTGACAAATTTTTTCAACGAGTTATTGTAGATGTTTAAAGCTGTAGACAGAAATGATCTTCTGTAGGGGTCTGTGATGCACCAGATCTAAAAGTGTTGGTGTTTAACAGCCTGATTAAGACGTTGCTCACTGTGATGCATAATCCTTTTTTTTTGTGAAACCATCCCCAGAGGTTATAGAGGAATTCCTAGAGAGAGACGGCCTTTTATTCAGCTTGTTAAGCTTCTTTAAGTGATTTTCTTGATGTATTTCACCCCAACAGATCAGATATCTTCCAGCCACCTTTAGTTCAAATAGAATTAAACAATGATGTAAATGTTTACTGAAAGAAGTAGTTAGTTAGGAAAGTAAAAAATATCTGCAGAGGCATTTCTTCAATATTTGTTCAATTTGTTCAATATTTTTTGCAGTATATATATTATATAATATAATATATTTTAATAGCTTGTGAAATAAAGCTGGCTTGGCTTGGCTTTACTCTCCATTTGACTTAATTTTCTTTCATGCCCGCCTTGGTCGAGTGTAACCTAATTATTTCAACACCAAAGTTTGAATTTATAGGAAAATTTTGAACAATAAAATCTAGATAAGAACAATCCATTTATTTAAGGTTTTCCTTGTAACAGAAAAAGACATCACTTACAAATAAAACAATAGCAATCAGATTTGACTGAGAATATAAATAAATGACCATAAAAATCATGAAATTGCATAAAAACAAGTTGATGTGATGCTTTTAACTTATGTTTGCATAAAAAAGGTGAACTTCACAGTAAATATATAATAAATTTAACTGATGCCAACAGACTCGCTGTAAATTGATTCTCTGGTGCCCCCTGGTGGTCGTTACAGGATTCATATAAAAACAGCCAACATACAGGAAGAGACAATATTGTTTGAAGCCTATAGATATAAATAATTTAAATTATTATTACAGATTTATGTTTGATTGTTTGCAGGAGATGATCTGATGCGCTCTTTGGATCTCTACAATCAAACCCAGTCCAAGTGGTTTGAGGAAATGGTCACGACCAGCATGGTACAGTGAAAGTTCAATTCAATTCAAAAATACTTTATTTATCCCAAAGGGAGATTAAATTCAGAAGGCTGTCAGATTAAATCGAACAGCTTCTGCATCAGACGATTTCTCATGATTATAAAACGTTTTATTCAGTTAGAAAAATTCTTTGTTTATCACAAATGGAAGATTAGATGTTGCATTTGCTCCTGTATAATATAGGGATTTCTTCAACAAGTTGTTGTAGATGCAGGTTGGTGTAGGGAGTCCAGATCTCCTGCTGATCTGGAAAAGCCTCTGACAGAAAACCCTCAGTTATGTGAAAATGAAATATTTAATATCTGAAAAATGTTCACCTTCACCCACCAATTAGGAAAAAAAGTTCCTTCATTGAATGTAAAATTATTTACGTCTCTGTCAGTCTACGTGTTAGTTACATTAGGTCCCAATCTGATCAGTATTAAACGTTGCTCTTTGCTTTTGGCGGTACTGATTCTTAAAGGCTTGTCTTGTTTCCCCTGCAGGAGCTGGAGAAACTCGAGGTTGAGCGGGTTGAATGGATTCAGCAGCATCTGCGTCAGTATACAACTCTGCGACACGAAACGGACATGTTCAACCAGAGCGTGAGTTTACATATGTCATTAAGTTTGCATATGTTTCCAGGTTTTTGTTGCAAATGTTTATTTTCTATTCTCTGTATTATTTTAATCTCTGTTGTTGTTTTGGTCTTTATTGTTTTACAGCTGAGTATTTCTTAAAAACGGTTTGTTTGCAGTCCTATGCAGCTTTAAATATCCTTTACTGTACATGATCTTCATTTCTAAATTTACTTACTTTTTTTGGTAGTTTTCTTTCTCTGAAATTATAAATTCTATATACAAACAGACATCTTGTTCTTCAACATTAATAGCTCAGAAATAATGCACAGAAAGCAATGGGAAATCTTTGGAACAGCATGAAGATAAAACCGGAAAGTGATGTGAATGAATTCTGGTCAGTTAACAGCTGTAAGCAGCAAATAAAACATTACAATCAACATTATTTTGACTAAAAATCCACTATGGATTTTATGAAAAAAGGAAAATAAACAAAGATAAAACAGAGATAGTTCTGTGGAGAGAACTCTGACCACGTTTGGTAGATTTGTAGTTTACTGGGAAATATCAGGCAAGTTAAATGGATCCATTTGTTCTGAACCACAACTTTCAACAAGCTTTTTATGTAAAGAAAATACTGCTTTTATTTTTGATTTTTAGTTTATCAAACATGTTCATCGGTGTAACGAAAGTAACAGCATCAAATTTCACTTTCTCTTTAATTAAAAATTAAGATTACATTTCTGTCTAATTATGGATCATTATAAAAACAAGCCGGAATTCTAAATTAGGAACATAAGATAATTTACATCAGTGGTCCAGAAGATTTTTCATGGGTCTAAGGAAACACAAAATAGTTAAGCAGGCAAAACTGGACCTCTTCATCAAACTATGTATAAAATCTCTTCCCTGTAAATGGAATAAACAAAACATCAAATCACTTGATTGGGGCATTTTCTGTTCTAAGAAACAGACAATAGGTAAAGGCTTACCCAGAAAAACAAATGTTCCACTAAATAAATAAATAAATAAGGAGAGCTTAAAGGGACGATTGTTGTATTATTGGAAGCAAAATGTCTCACAAATAACCACATTTAATATTTCTGCACTGGATTGGCTGGATTCCCTGACGCTGTGCCTCCATGTTCTACATCTGTTTTCTATTTATTGTTCTCTTTCTCTCTGAAATATTCTCATCTTCCCTACTTAAGCAAACTTACATTTCCTCATCTTCACTAATTTCTTCATTTGTTGCACTTCCAGTCTCCTCCTTCCCCTATGACCCTCCTGCTCTTCATCATTCTTCCTTTCTCACAGTTTTTCTTTACTTTTCATTTCTTATTTCTTGCAAACAGAAACTGAAATTTCTCCAGAATTTCCTCATCATGTACAGTGTGCAAAGAAATTATCCCTCTTATACAGCGAGACGTTTTGAGCAATATGAAGCCAGAAATTATTCATCACATGCACACAGGCTTTACAAACAGTAAAGATTTAGAAATCTGGTTCTCATGGCAGGAAATGCAGTATTATTATTACTATTAGTATATGTCATATAAATACAGTATATATTTATTTTTTTATGAATTAGTTAATTTATAGGATAAGTGTTTAATTTTAAAGGCTGTAAGGGGCTTTGATTCGAGTGCTGCGATGTCCCTCAGTTTAAGTCCTTAATTTTGTTTCGGACCATCTGGGTTTTACAGCCCTGTGGTAATGAATTTCCCTGAAAATGGGAGCAGCAGAAAAGGATATGGAGCAAATTTTGTTCCGATATTGTTGTAAGCAAAGAACATTTTTAATATCCTTAAAATTGCAGAAAAAGAACGCGTAACTGAAAACTTAAAAACTTTCTTAAACAAACAGGATGTTGGTGGTGTGCATGCGTCGTGCAAAACTGGTCTCTCATTAGCTTATTCTACTCACCCCGACTAGCAATAAAAGCTGGATCAGACATACCTGATATAACCAAGACCGTAGCTGCAGCAAGTCGTAAGTAATTTTCAGCTACGGCGTCCCCCCACTTAATGTGATGCTGTCATAGAAAAATGTATCATATCGACTTTTAATGGTCGACTTGGACAAATCACACCCAGTTACTGTCCTAATACGGTGTAGCCACAGCTACACATGCCTCCTATGTTAAGTATAAGTTTAACCTTTAAAGACATTTTAAAGGACCTTGAAGGAAAGCTGAATAAAGCAGCTGTGTTCCTGTGGCCTACATGGACTGATAAGCCAGTGGCCTGATTTCTCCTCTTATAGGATATGTTGTTCTTCAATTAAAAAAGTTTTTCCTAACCAAGCATCAAATAATCATTGTCAAACAGAAGTGGGCTTAAATAGTTAACTTGTCTAAAACTGCTTTGAGGCGATGTGTAGATGTTGTAACAGAACAAGCCCATGGCGTCCTCCTTTCATCTCGCACTTTAATAACCTGCAGTAGTTCAGGGCCTGAGGAAAACTAAGGTCTGTTAAATTCACCAGGTATAAAGGAAATCCTGCAAATGTGATGAGATGTTTCCTGTCAGCTTCATGGTAATGAAGCATAATGCAGGACTTCTCTTCTGTGTGATACTGTCCAAATATATAAAATCAAGCAATGACAAGTTCAATACATATTTAGAACTAAGGCTCAATAGGATTGAATAGTCAAAAACTACATTAACCAAGATTTTTTCCCATCTCCTAATTATAGAATTTTATTTATATTAAATACTAAATCAAATAGCTCTCCTTATAACCAAAGTCTGGTGGCGGCTTCAGATTAATAGCAAAGTGTTTCTTTATAAACCAAGACTTCAGTAACTCAAATAAAAACCAGAGCCTTATCAACAAAGCGGGTGTTTTGGTTTTAGTCAAATAAATTAAGGCTTTTAGGCAGCGGAGTTTATGATGCAGCCCTAAGTGAAAATCCAAAATGTTAGAGGTGGGACTAATGACAAGATGCTTTGGGATAGAAGAGGATTTAATTGATATTTTGTTTTCTAGTCATTTAAGTTCATCTCAATAGATCATAAAATGATGTGTATCCTAATTTTATTGCAAATTAAAATGTAAAATTCATACCTGATACAGTTTAAATCTACATAAAATGGATTTCAATTTATAATTAATTACAACTAGAACCTAATCTAAATAAGTTTGAGTGGAACAAAATGTTATCTATGTAGATATTGCAAGGTAAAAGAGCAAGGATCAGTTTTAAAACTTTACAACTATCCACACAGAAGGGAGGGTGGGGCCAACCCTATAAAAGGTACGATTGGTTTGCAGCGTAAAATGGTGAAACCCAACATAAACTGCTCAGTGGAAAACAATCGAAGAGACAACATCCTCCATCCCTCTACAGGCAATCCTAGCTTATAATAACTTTAATATACTGATATTAATAACATGGATTATCCTGAGAAAATAGACCCTGAAGACATGGAGAATTGTCATACAGCGACACAAACTTCAAAATGACATTGCAGTTCTTAAATGTTGGGCTTATGGTTCCAAGATTTAAAGACTGGACAGCAAAGGGTGTAACTGCCTTCTGCAGGGGAATTAAAGGTGGACAACTGCCCAGTTTTTAAACTGTTACAAAGGCAAACTTGTAAGAAAAACAAGATTTCTATAGATACTTGCAACTGAGGCACAATGTCAATACAACGCTGGAAAATGCAACAAAGGAAAATACAGAATGGATTGAATTGTTTATAAAAGCTTATTTCAGTCTATATAAGGAACTATTGAACTTGAAATCACATTCAACAACCTATAATAACATGTTGTTATCTAAAACAAAATATTACTTAGGACAGCCAACAGAAACCAGTACTAATGTACTTGATGTTTTGGTTTCGAATGTCTGATTTTGAATGTCAGTAAAAATAAAGTTATACTAAAAAAGCAAGAAATGCTAGAACTAACTCACTAATGAAGATAATTGACATTTCAGTTTTCCTACTGGCAGTCATTGTTCAAAAAATCTGCTCATAACATGCTTTGTCCAATGGAAAGTTGAGTGGAAGGAAAACGTGTCTTCAAGAAATTTTCCCATGCAGCAGCACTGAGCACACTTTTTTTTCTTTTTTTTTTTTTTTTTTTTACAAAAGTCACAAGTACAAAATGCTAGTTATTGATAAATTAATTAATCTGAAGTTGGTTATCTTATCAATTTCATTTCTTTTTTTAATGGCCACTTATCAACGTAAGACTTTTCTCTTATATCAAGAGGATCTTTCAATAACCTCAAAGGGTAAACATGTTTTACAATATGCTGAAAAAAATTACATTATATTTTCAATATTTATTGTACCAGCTGTATTAAATATTGAGTTAATAAACACATTGTTTCTTTCACATCATTAAACTTATTTAGATCAAATGGGGTCTGTCGCTCTAACATACTGTCTCTTTTTTTGTGTATTATTTATACTGACAAAAAGACTATTAAAAGCTCAGAAGTGAAATGAATTTATCTGGCATTGATAAATTAGTTTTTCTGGCAAAAATAGGGTAGCAGCCTTCAGTGGGCATCAGTAACACTACACACTGAAAGAAATTCCTTCCAGTGTTTCATTTTATTTGAATATAAAGATTTTAAATCTCTAGTAGAGTTGGAGACATTCAGTCTAATATCCTTGAGGTTCAGTGTGAAGTATCTATAGACAGGGATGATTTCTTTCATGTCAACATTGACCATGATCTATTAGTACACTTTGTGGAAAAGAGCTTTAATCTTTGGTCTAAAAAGGCTAAAGCGTGGACCTTTTTCTCCCTTTTGCTTTTCCAGACGGTGGAACCGGTTGACCAGCTGCTGCAGAACGTGGATCCAGCCAAAGACAGGGAGCTGTGGGTAAAAGAGAACAAAACCGGGGAAGTTCGACCCGTGGATTTGGACATATAGACGAGTCTGACCTGAACATCATCCGGCCTGCTTTCAGCATCGTGACACGTCCATACTGTCCCGGAAAGTTTCTGATTGCACTGATCTGTGAACGGTGCATGTTCAGAGTCCTGAGCTCTACTCATCCTCTCTGACTTTAATCACAAGGAGGGAAAGATTTAATGCAGTCGGAATCCTGGAAAAAGGAATGGATCAAAGTACCAGCATGTTCCTTCGAAATTTTAACCCTATCATAAACAGTATTAGCTTACTGAATGCCATAACATGTACTCTGCTGTTTAACTGTTGTAAATTAAAAAAAAAATCTATGTTCTATAAATTCTTTGATTTTAGCTTCAATCAGCTTGTTTCCATTTTGTGCAAACCAAACAAAATAAATCAAAACTTAAGCCTGTTTATGGATATAACCTTTATTTTAGATACAGATTCTGACGCTGAATGAGGTATTACAATGAATATGATATATTTTCATATTTTTTTCTGCTTCATTACAGTGGAAATGCATGTTTTAAATATTTCCCTTTTACAATCTACTAAGAGCCAAAAACATTTCTGCTGTCATAATAGTTGTTTTGTGTAGTCCATTGAATTTGGAGAAAGTAATCGGTGTCCTGTAATTGATTTAGGCTCTTTTACAAACACACAAAAATGTTCAGCATTAATATCCAGTAACCTCAGCTGTTGAAAGCACGCCCTGCTTTGGAATGTAAATTTGATTATCCTAACAGGTGGCTGATAAAATTTGGATCCAGTCTGCAGGAAAAAAAAAGGTGGTCCAAGTTACACTAAAACACCTTTTAGTGCCTATCAGTTTTTATTCCTGGAATGTCCTTGATATCTATTCTCTGCATCAATGTACATTTGTAGATACTGGTTAGATGTATTTTGCTGTGAAACACTTTAGCACATCTGCAGATGTTCCGACTGACAAGGTTTTATTAACACAACATTGTTTATTTTTAGTTTAATGTGCAGGGATTATTTTTTATGGCAACGTCAAGCAGCGAAGGAAATAAAATTAAATATGCAGATTTAGATTTGCTCGATCCAGTTCCACTAAAATGAACGGCCATAAGATCAGAGTCTGCATGTAACATTTGTCTTTGTGCTGATGTGTGTGCATTTCTCTGTTGTCTGCAACATCTGGTTGTTATCTGTATGTCTCAGGTTGATTTGCTCATTTTAGGACAATTACCTAAAAGCAACAAAGTCCCAATAAAACCTTTTATTACAAATTAATATCTTAAATATTAATTTACAATCTCAGTTTTGTTGAACAAGATCAAAATTACTCCTAATTTAAGTATTTTTAGGCAAACTGTCTGACATTTTAATTTCGACCCATTTAGCTACATGTGCAGACTTTAGGTCGTGTGTTTGCTGTAGAGATTTCATCGTCGTGCATCAGTGTTGTGCACTAAATGTTGTTATGTTCCAACTAAATGTTCCTGACAAGAGTTTGAAGATGATGTAACGGTTGACCTTTCTGATGAACGTTTACATTAAACCCAGTGTTTTATGAATGTTTTGATCATATGTGACCTCTGTCCCAATCGTGAACTGAGGAATGCAGTGTACAAATAAATCTCCTCTTTGAAAATGAAACGATCAGTGTCATTACATAACTTTACTGGGAAGTTGGGATTTTAGAAATGTTCCATCTGGAAGAAGTTTATTTAGAAATGAAATTAAAAACCTCCAAGGACAAATTTGCAAAGTTTGTAGCCCACCATAATTTTATTGCATTCGGTATTATTTAAACAAGGAGGTAATCTTGAAGAAACCTAATATATGTAATGTTATAAATCAACAAATTGATTTGGAGCAATGGAATATTGGACTTTACTTCCTACATGTGTCTCATGTTATTTTGTAATGGCCAGAAATGAGCTCTTGATTACATTTCTTAATGATCATTCACTCTCTTACATTTAACAAACGAACTGATAATTTGCAGACTTATACTGCCAAAATAAGACTGCTGATCTGCATTACTACCGTTTAATATGGCAAGCTAGACCCTTCAAATGGTGAAAAAAAACAGCTCCTGATTTTTTAAATGCTTTTTCAGGGACTTTTTGTGATTTTGGTGTGGCCAGTCAGCAGGATAAATGTCCAATGGATTGTATGAGAGGTAACCAGAAATCACAACGTACACTTTAGTTTCTAGAAGCTGCCTCTCATTCCAGTGCTACAAGTAGAGACAATGGTTTTTTTTTTCTCGTTTTTTTTAAACCATGGGATTTGTGGTATTTAAATATTTAATAAAGGGGTTTCGAATTTAAACTCAACATTTAAGCATGTATTGTAACTCAATAACTGAACATATACAAATATATGGCAGTACATTTAAGGACAATAGGGAAACATATTGATTAAAATATAATAGATTCACCTATGAAAGGCAAATAAAAATAGAGGTGGGAGATGTGGAGTCAACAAGTCATCTCCATGGCATGTATTTGTTCTGCCCAGCCACTGAACCAGGTGAGT
>JAUZNJ010055437.1:0-29201 GCA_034780135.1 Jordanella pulchra | reverse complement strand
ACAATAAAATGGAAATTAATTATTTAAAAATCATACATTGTATTTTTCTGGATTTTTGTTTTAGATTCCATCACTCATAGTTAAGGAGTACCTATGATAAAACTCACAGTCTTCTACATGCTTTGCAAGTGGGAAAACCTGAAAAATCAACAGCGTATCAAATACCTGTTCTCCCCACTGTAGGTAGGTAGATAGATAGATAGATAGATAGATAGATAGATAGATAGATAGATAGATAGATAGATAGATAGATACGCATTTATAGGATCTATTTCTATCTATTAATTTTCCCAAGCATGTTGAATTATTTATAAATGAATATCTCTGCCAGTTACATTCTTGTTTTGAAGTTAAACCTAAAAACAGAATGATAACAGTGCTAACTGTAGCTATGGATTACTGAATAGTGTGCTTATGTGTAAAATACTAGTCATTATTATATTACGTTTTTTTACATACAGTACATACATTTAGTGCTTGAGAAATTGATAGGAACTGCCACAGTCAAAGAATGCTGTTAATGGTTTTGCATGCCCATTGTTATGCTAGCAGAAAGGCAACTATTTTTATTGTATCTTTTTCTGCTAAAACAAAATATTTATGGATTGCTCACAGCACTTTTGCCTGTTACCTAAAGCAAAATGGATAAATAAGTATAAAAGTCTATTATAGCCTGATAAAGTTTGTATGTTCACCATGGTAGAGCAGTGATTAGTGCACATGCCTAACCCCAAGAAGGTACTGGGTTCTAGTTTTTGGCTCAGCAGGGGTCTTTGTTTGTGGAGGTTTCATATTCCCCCTTTGTCTGCATACGTTTCCTCCACTAAAGACATACTGACCATGGCAGCCACTTCATCCCAGTGGGTCAGACTACCCCTCAATCTGATGTATGAAATGTCAAAGTTTGTACACTGTATAATAACAAATAAAGCATCCTATCCTTAAAGTAGGCTCTGAAGTTTTGCTATTTGCTGTTTATCAGTTTATCAGCTGGGCACGTTAATAAGGCGACACATCTTAAAACTAGGGGAGATTGGAATGCATAACAGAGATAGCGCTCAAACCCCAGGAAGAAGACGGTCTTAGTTTCCCATCTAGTGGATGAAAAAAATAACTACAACCCCAAAACAGAACAGAAACCTCCCAATCCTGACACTAATGCTGGGTAAATATTTACATAAATACACGTCCCTATAACTAAACAGACCTAAGGTCAGTCAAAAGAATGAATCTCTTTATCCCCTCCCACTACAAATGGTTTTCTACAAGAGCTACTAAGCAGGAGCTGGATGATGGTGATGGTGTGTTGAGGCCTCGTGAGGCATTGTTCCACTTGTGCCAATTGCTTCATCAGAGGGTGTTTTCTTGGAGCTTAATGAGCAGCTGAAACCACCTACTTGCTGGAAGCAAATTCCCAGTCAGCAAAATAATCTGCGATGTTTGCATATATTTTGATCCTTTAGGGCTTTCATAAATGATCAAATAATAAGTAATAACTACTAATGTCTCTTGTTATCACCTGAATAGTTTTACAATAATTTTTTACTTTTTGAACTTGTAATAACTACAAATTCCTCTTCATATTGTCCTATGTTTAATGATATATATTTAACATGTGATAACTACTAATTTATCTTACCATTATCTCATGAATAATAAAATATTTCTGAACATGTTCTGTGTGTAAATTGTCTGAGAAAAGGATTGTCTAATATGACATGCTATGTATGTTGTGCTGCCGTTTGTTCAAATGGCATGAGCTTAAGCAGACAGACAAGGAAAGTGCTGGTGGAGCTAATAAGAAATCACAGATATGCTTGTGCAACCTGGACAATGAGTTATTGAGAAGCAAATCTAATAATCTTTAATATGTTATATTCATACTATTTTCTTACAGGGTTCTCAGTGCAATTTTTTGTAAGAAAAACGGAGGCTATTTGGGGGCTCTGACTTGTCTTGTGCCATAAACCATGGTAATCATTTTGGACATTGGTAACCGATGTCTATGCTTTATATTAAACATAACCATTAGGTTAGGTTTGCCTGCTGTTTGGACACATAAGCTTCTGCAACCCTCCCCAAGCCCAAGACAGTTTCACAAGACACTTCTACAGAGATGCGCCTTTGCCTCACATTGTGCCTTGAGAACAAAGCGACTGTCTCTACTGTTTTCTTGAGGCTCTAGAAGGTTCACATCAAAAATCAAGCCATCATGGAAGCCGCAATCATGGCCCTATCCCCAGGGTCCAGAACTCCAGACTGACCAAGGCTACGTGGAGCTAATGGTTCACTTCAAAACCAACTTGCTGCAAAACAGATCATTTGCATCCTTTCTCTATGAGTTTTCAAATCCTTTAGATGCTCACTGGATCTGGGAGCCTTAAGAAAAAAGGAAGCAATTCTTGTTGTGTGGAACGTGGAACAAAGGAATTCCTCATGTGGTCTGATACTATGCTGTTAAATGCTGGAGGAAACTGGTCCCTATGAATGGATTTGCAGAGATTTTGAGGTCTGGATGAAGTCTGCATGAAAAAACTCAACGACAAAGACCCTAACCTTCTCAGGATCCAGATACTGTCTTAAATCACTTCATTTACATTCCTCAGTGGTAAAGACAAGAACATAAGGGTGAAAATGTCACTTTAGGTGTAGAGACTCTCCTCAGTGGGAACATGGGATTCAATGCAATTCAAAAATACTTTATTTATCCCAAAGGTACATTAAATGTTGTAGTAACTCATGTTTTGTTTTCTCTTAACCAGTTGTTGTAGGTGTTGATAGCTGAAAGCAGGAAGGATCTTATGTACCGGTCTGTCTTGTACCGGATATGGAGAAGCCTCTTATTGAAGACTCTGTTGTTTAAACATCTTTTGAAGAGGATGCTCTCTGTTGTCCATAATCATCACTTTATGAATAATTCTTCTTTGTGAAATAATCTCCAGAGGTTCCAGAGGAGTTCCTTCTTTATTAGCTTGTTGAGCTTTTTTAAGTCATTGCTCTGATGCTGTTACCCCAGCAGATGATGGAGGAAAAGATCACACTCTCCACAACAGACTTATAGAAATATGCAGCATCTTTTTGCAAACACCAAAGGACTTAAGCTTCCTTAGGAGGTACGGTCTGCTCCGGCCCTTCTTGTAGACGGCTTCATAGTTGAATCTCCAGTCTAGTTTGTTGTCCAGGTGAACACCAAGGTATTTAATCTCCTCCACCATCTCCACATCTTCTCCCATGATGTTCAAAGGATTCAACTTGTTCCTGTTTCTTCTAAAATCCACAATCATATCCATTTTCTTGTTGACATTCAGGATCAGATGATCTGAAACACCGTAGAATGTCAGACACAGATTGTGTAAAACTGGTTTACAAACCTTAAGGTTAAGCTTGCCTCCGCTATCAGAGTTAGAATAAAAGTTGAATAATTGACAAACTCACATTTGAGTTTCTCCATTTTGCTGATTTTTTTTCTTTTCAAACTTGCAGATTTTTTTTCCATCTTTAAACTTCATGCCCTGTTTTGGCTTGTGGATAAAGTCTCATATGACGGAGGTGTGGAATCATGACTGACAGCTCAACACAGCAGGTGAACAATAGATTCCCAGTTGTTGCATCCAACATAAATCACAGGCAGAACCAACCTATTTGAACACACAATGTAAATCTGAGAGGATAAAATATTATCTTGACAGATTTGCACAACATTTTAAGTCCAGGTGGCAGATTTCCTATTGTCTCCAAGTAAAGTAGTACAACCTCCTTTAAAATAAACAAAAATAAACTTTTGAGGCAAGAATATACGTTAGTTAAACAGAAATATCCATTCAGTTTACTAACTTCCCACTTCCTTAAAAAAATAGGTTAGTGTTTTTCAGCACACACAGCAGCAGCTGTAGATATCATGGAAGAAAACCTCATCAAAAGTGCTCAGGATATTAGAATGGGCCATTGGTTCACCTTTCAATAAACAATGGTCCTAAGCAAAGAGCTAAAACAACAAAATTACCACTCTTGGCTTATAGATTTGAATTTCTTAAATGCAAGGTTCTTTTTTTCTTTTATTAGCAGAGATCACTCTTCGCTTATGTTATATTTAGCTTGATGGCTTTTCCATTTTTGATCTTAATGCAGTTTCACAAGCTGCTTATATGGTAATAAGACTACCTTAAAAGTGTTTCTAGTGAGTAATAGTTGGGATATCCTTCATGACATACTCAAACGTGTAGTTTTCCTAGAATGAATCTCTGCATTTGGAATATAATGCATTGTGGTAAATGACTAATGTATTTCTGTGGTTATTTCAAATTAAACTGAAAGATCAATTTATGGAATTATGTTGCTGAATAAAAGCCCTGATAAATAACTGAAGTTTGGTTTCACTTTGTTTGATTTTCCCTGTTTAACTTTGGAGGATACTGAAAACTGGATGCCTGAATGTTGCGCTAGACTGTATTAATACGTTTTGTCAACTGATCTAGACTAAATGTTACATTGAAATAAAGTGTGTTGTTTTTCTGTGATCTTTTTTTCAAATATTAAAACTTTATGATAATAAGCATGTGTTTCTTTGCTTGTTTTACGCAACTATTTCCCACAGGAAAGGATTGCAAGATTTTTAATACATCGAAAATTTGCTGAAGTTAATTAAATCTTTAAAATGGTAGACTTCAGTTATGAAGCAGGAATGATATATAAAGATATATAAAGATGAATTGGGAGATTTAGTTCCAATCACACAAACACTATCTAAAATTCTGAGTGTTATTCACAAATCTGTAAAGAAAACAGTAGTAAATTAGGAATATACAAATTTGATTAAAAAATGGGCTAAGATGAGAATAATATTTGTTGTTGTCACACCTCCCTCTGTTTGAAAAGACATTTCATTCAAAATTACATAACTAAATACATAACTAAATAAATGTTGCCATGAATAAATAGCAATAATTAAAATAAATATTCTGTGAGAGAAATAAATATCCCCATGAAGTAAAACCAAAGGGATTTTTATGTTATTTTATTTTGATTTATTTCAAGAGTTTTTTAATTACTTTCAGATTTATCTATTTATTTTTATTTATCCCTACGCAAATAGTATTTGACTTAGGTGTGTTAAAGTGGAAACACATCCAAAAGGTCCCTTGAGGACCATAAATGAGACATCAGGGTCTAGAAGAGGATTGGAGCATCCAAGCCTTTTGAGGCCAGGTTTAACAGTCACTGACAATTTTGGGAGCAGTGACAACTGATTGGGTTGATCCACTTTGTTTTAAAATTTTGAGCTGTTGTCTACAAGTAAATCTAAAGATGCATGACACCAAACATGAATAATGAGTGGATCGAGTGGTTTACATGTTATCCCTATGTAAAAGCATGTTGGGAAGGAAATTCAAGTAGGACATGTGCTCACCTTCCTGCAAGCATAAATCTAAGCTGATGAAAGAGTTTGAAGAGTGCAGGGTTTATATTTTCACACTGCCTTTTATAGTATATTGTATTTGAACATATTATATGTTCAAATAAGGAGGTGAGCTTGCATAAAACATTGTTTCTGCAGCTGTAACACTCTAAAATTTAGTTTATCTGCCTGTTTTCAGTATAATTTTGACGACTTCAAGCATAGCTAGCAGTTGTGCTGAAATACGCTTGACCTAGGAAGCGAACCCATTTGTCAGTAAAAGGGCTGATACACTTATTTTGCATAAGCGTGTCATCCTAAACTTAGGTTTGGCGACAACAAATTTTAATGTGGTGGACATTACAGTGGTTTGTGCTACTGCTTTTCCCACCTGACATTGGGGGTTCAAATCGCGGTTCCGACCTTGGCAAAAAAAACATCATCCAGTAATGGTCCTTATGCAAGACCTCTAATGCTATATAACAGCAGCTATAACAGCAACCCCAGAGAGAGCGATGGACCTATAGATACTTTGTCACCTGCAATCACAAAGAAACATCTTGTGACACAATGTTCCAACATCCGCAACTGCATTTCAATCATCAATGAAAGATCAGCTCTTCTGAGAAGGACTAGAAACCTGGAGCCCCTGACGAATCCCAAAGCTGAGCTGCCAAGTACCTTCAGATGACCTGCTAGGTGATGTGAATGCTGTGTTTATGCTGCATCACTGAAACCAATAAGCTAATACACAGTACAGCAACAGTAATCCATGTCCATATTGATAACAAAATTATTACAATATATATATTATTACAATACATGTCCATATTGTACATAAGAAC
Source organism: Jordanella pulchra (assembly GCA_034780135.1). Lineage (NCBI taxonomy): Eukaryota > Metazoa > Chordata > Actinopteri > Cyprinodontiformes > Cyprinodontidae > Jordanella > Jordanella pulchra. The sequence continues at coordinate 22,961 of JAUZNJ010055437.1, read as the reverse complement.
CAGTACCCCCTATGGAAAAGAAGGTTGTAGGCTAAGATAAAAGCAACACGGAGAGAAGTTAGCCTACTATCACACCTACAGAATAATAATAAAAAAACTAACTAACAGCTCTGGCCACCACCAGCTGGCTAACCAACCGGACATAGTGGTGGTTGACAAACAGCAGAAGAGGGCAGTGGTGGTAGATGTGGCAATACCAGCTGACAACAACATCAGAAAGAAGGAACATGAAAAGGTGGAAAAGTACCAAGGGTTAAAAGAACAGCTGGAACAGTTGTGGAAGGTCAAAGTCGACGTGGTCCCCGTGGTAATAGCACTCGGAGCAGTGACCCAAGAACAACATCTGAAGCTTCAGTCCTAGGAACAGCTAAGATACTGCCAGAACACTCAAACTCCCAGGTCTCTGGTAGAAGACCCGAGCTTGAGGATGATTATAGATACCACCCTACAAGGGTGAGAGAGTGATTTATATATAAATGAATATTATTGTAACTTTGAATTTGAAGTCAGATAACTTCAAAGTTTTGTAATTGCTGATTTTTTAAAATTTTCAAAACTACTTAATAAACTTCTTACAAGCACAAATAATTGTGCAACAACAGTAGCAAATAGCTGAGAATGTAGAGGTTTTTGATTTGTCACTCAAAGAGCACAGTCTAAACTTGATTCAAAATTACCTTCATTAAATAAAACTTATTAATCCAGTAAATATTTCAGCAGCAATTGCTAGCAACAAAATATTGTTTTGATAACAAAATTATGGTTGGCAAAGACAGCTTACAGAGTCAGTATTCAACAATTAGGGTATACAGTTTTTCTAAACCCTGTACTGATCTGTTCATGTTCAATAAGGTTTAAAACACCATACATGCATTGAAATGCCTCTTTGTTGAATTATTTCTAGTTCCGGTTAATGTGGTTAATATCCATTTGCTTTGCTTGATGTTTTCCCACTTTCATATTTTGGCATTTTGTCAGCTTCCACTCTGAACAGCAGTAGTAAATTTATCTGTTTTTCTCGTAAAGTGCTACACCCCCAACCACAATGAAAATCACAAGTGAACACTTTTAACATAGGAGCAATAATGGCAAGGTTTTAAAATTTAAGTGCTGAGGGTGTTGCCCTTCCATGGCAATGAACTCAATAAAAGAAGGTTTCTCCCTTATCAGAGTGGATCTGATGTGCCCTCAGTTTAGAGCCATGGTTCTTGCATTCGTCTGTTTTCTGCTCTTTCTCTCAGGTAAGCTACGGTAGAATTAGTTTTTGTCTCACTGGGCTCTAATGCTAATCATAGTGTACTTTTCCACGTTACATAATTAAAAACCGCAATATTATTTCTAGTCTGCAGTTATGGCACAGGTGTTTTAATAGTTTTTTGCCTTAACCACTAAAAGGCCTGATCTTCAAAAGGTTTGACTATCTTAAAACAGGTGCAAACATGTTTGTAGAGAAATCTTCAAAGGAGGTGTAAAGTGATTAGCATTTGCAATTCAGCAAAGACATGTGCAAACTAACCTATCAATTGCATGATTTTTGTTGCATCTAAGCAGTATCAAACTTCAAATGAAATCAGACCTGTTAGTGCCGCCACCACCACTACCACAGATAAAACAGATGTTAGGGTGGGTTCAATTACTTCTGAATGTGGTAGGTGACATTCTGTGCACAACTTAACCGCATACAGTTTAAATGTGAATGCATCAGTAATTGTCTGTGTTATAACTCGTTGTATTGATGCCTGCTAACCAGTTAATCAATCAATTTTGCATGATTTTTGTAGTATTCGATCCGCAGCATCAAAGTCTTGTTGAAATCAGACCTACAGAGAAAATAGAAGAGACCTGTGTTCAGATTCTAAGGCTGTGTTGCAATCCTACAATTCAGTGTGTTTTGCATGCATATAGACACATGACGTTGGTAATATCAATGTAGAGACAGCACTAAAATTGGTATTTTAGATATGTTTAAAAAAATGTCTCAGTATGCCTCTGCTCCAAAGCATAAGGGTAATGATGCTAGGGATAATATGATGTTTTCACTGAAAATATCTATAAAATCCCCTGCTATTTATTCTATACTGAGCCTTCAGAAATTGAAATTCACTCAGCATGCCCTTACCAAACAAGATAAAATATGATGAAAAGCCCTGTACCATCTAGGCCTTAGAGCTTGCATCCTTTCATATTTGGGGTAAAATCCAAATTATATGAACGACATTTTTTAGAAATTTTAATTTCTTCAACCAAGTTTCAATTAGAAGATACATCTATCCAGATAATTGGAGGCAAATTGATCCACCGGTTACCTGCTTCAATTGTTTTTCTAAATAGCTTTTTATACCACTGACAAGTCTGGAGTGAGTTTACTCCAGACATTTTTTCATCTGTTTCTTTCCACCTAGCCTAATCAGGGTTACAGCAATAAAACAATATTCTTAAATGGACTGCTGAAGAGTAGTGTCTTAAAGTATGTGCATAACTCAGCAAAAATGAGCCAACTGTGACACTTTTGACTCACATTAAGCAAAAATACTACAGATGGTCTCTGTGTACAATGTCAGTCGCAAAAAAAATGTTGCTTGGCTTTCTTTGCTGTCATGGTGGGAAAAAATTGTTTTAAGATGTTTTTAACCGAGAACGTACACACTAAAACATCTTCCATGCAGTCAGTTTCTGATTATGGTTTGATATTCTCACTGCTACTACAGAAATGCAGGGAACAATGAAATGACAGTGCGTAAAATAAGTCTGGTATTAAGGCTGACCTCCAAGTGTGCATGCTGAAACAGTAACCCCAGGCTCTAGGGCTGCAATGGTACTGTTGCAAGTTGCACTGTACAGAAGACCCAGGCAGGGTTTGATCCCCAGACTCCAGGGTGAAAGTCACACGTGTCGACCAGTCAACCAAAGCACATCCCCTTGGCCAAGTAGCCAAGGCGCATGTTCTATCGGAGGCATTGTGGCAGAACCCCACACTGTCACATCCCCCCCTCTTTTCCTAAGCACTTCCTCATGCTCCATGAAGGCTGCCATAACCATTTCCAAATCCATGGACCGTTTTACCCGCATAGCACATGGATCTTGCCAGCAACACCTAATGTGACAAGGTGCACATTACAGAGGGCCCGGGCGGGGCCCGATTCCAGACTTCTGGGCGACAGCCACACAAGTGTCAACTAGTCAGCCAAAGGGATATCCCCTTGGCAAGTAGCCAAGGCACATGATCTATCAGAGGCATTGTGGCAGGACCTCACACTGTCACAGTACACTAAAGTAAATGGTTCAGTATGTTGAACGGTACACAAGTCACCGTTCAGATTTCCTTTGATACAGTAGCTAAAGGAAAAAAAACATAAGTATTAATCACCTTGTGTTTATCAATATGATCAGAAATTTAACATCACTTCCATTTGTTTTGTTTTTTGGCATATTGTTTCAATGAGAAAAAAGTCATAAATAAAGAAAATATTTTTTAATTTTAACTTGCTAACCTGGAATAATACTAAGTAGAATTCAAATCTAACTACACAGAAATGATCTGGGAAGGCTCCTGTAGAAGGTGTTTGCAAAAGGGAGATACATTTAGTACAATTCTTCAAGCTGATTGGGTATCTGCTTTCCACATCTAGTTTGTAGTCAATCACAGCAGCAGTAGCAGCTTGATTTGTTTCACAATTAGCGAAGTTAACTGATAAATCAAACTCTTACCAAATCAGGTCAGAGGGACCGAATTAATCATTTTATTCGATCTGCCATCATCATGGTCTGAAAAATGTCTTTATCAAGGCAAACGTATTTGCTAGCTCCTGGAAAGATGTACTTTCAAGAGTTTGCATATTCACCCATCGCGCAACGATTCACCTGGCTTGCAAGGTAATAAACCTGCTGCTTTTTTGAGCTTTTCTAAGAAAAATGGAAAAAAAAATGCTTGTATTTTTAAAGTGCTACCATCTGAGTTTTAAGATCAGCATAACAGAAACAGCTCTACCAAAAAACTTAACCTCTCAGTAGTTTATGCATTTGTTATTAAGGAAATCTTACCAAAAGAATAAATAAACACAATTCATCCACTGAGTAACCAGAAAAATGTTATTTTGAGAGACAAAATTACATAGGCAAAAATTAACGGGGGAAGGCTGATATTTATATAGTGTGGGCGGCTATAGGTGATTCATTTTCCTATTCGTTTATTTGCAGGGTTCTCAAGTTTTGGTCTGAGCATGGAGTGAGATTTGGAGTGTTGACAGCAAAAATGCTATTTTAAAACAGAAATAAACAGACTAATTTGATACATTTTCTAATTTCTATAAGAACATTTTCTGAAGAAAAGCTCATCTGCCAGCTCAGCAGGAAGCCAGGGTGTGTAGAGTTCAAAGCGATCTTTTTACCCTTAGTTAATTCTGATGTTTACTTGTGTTCCCTCTATTGTTCTTAAGTGGTTCTATCAAATCACTGTATAACAAAACCCATCTGTGTATTTCTGTTAGGTCAGAATTGAGTTAAATTGTGTATTTTGCTTAGGGAGCTGGGTGACCACCGACTGCAGTTCAGGGAGCTGGGTGACCACCGACTGCAGTTCAGGGAGCTGGGTAACTGCCAACTGCAGTTCAGGGAGCTGGGTGACCACCACCTGCGGCACAGGAAGCTGGATGACTGTCGCCTGCAGCACAGGAAGCTGCAGCATAGGTCCTCAAAGAGGCGTAGCAGACGTGCGCCCACGGAGAGGCCTTGGAGCAAATGTGTGCCCAAGGAAGGGCCTTTGAGCAGAGGAGCACGCATGAAGCTCTGTTTTAGAGGAAAGTTCAGTGGGCTCAGAGGTCTCTGGACGGCACAGAGCGGGCTCAGGGGTCTCTGGAGGGAAGAGAGAGGACTCAGGGGTCTTTGGAGGGCAGAGAGCAGACTTTCTCAAAGAGAAAACCGTAAGGGAATCATCTTTCTGAGAGATGTCACTGAGGGAGAACTAGGGGGTTCCGGCAGAGGAGAGAGGAAACAAGGTGGATCTGGCTGAGGGGAATCTGACTCAGAAGAACACTACCAGGCTTCAGGCTCAGGAGACAAGGATTCTCTGGGCGCTGATGGAGTGGGCAGAAAAGGACATAGATCATATCTATTACATAGAAAAAATCCTATAACTGTGAGGAAGATGTGAGGAACTCTGGCTGCTGGGGGGTTGAGGAATTTTTACTCGCGAGACTAGATGTTGGTAATGTAGGTGATGGCAGAATGGACAGGGAGCCGGGGAGACACTAACTGTACTTCCAGGAGAGACTAAAATAACCTCCGTCTGACCAATCTTAGAGGAAGTGGTTGAACCGTGCTTCAGGAGGCGGCGTCTCAGCTTAGAGGGAGTGATCCATTCAGCGGGAGAAACAGTCAGAGAGTTATTCATATTCGGATCATTGTAAACCAGTTCAGATGCTGAGAGACACAGCTGGGATTGAGAGATGATGTGAGCCGATGAATGTGGAAGGGAAAGTTCAGACCGGGTTTGTTTACCTAACTGAGTTACCAGTTCAGAAAAAAATAGCTGACAGGGAGAATGTGACTGTGGCACAGCTGCTCGACAGGACATTACAGGATTGGATTCAGAACTGGATTGCTTGCACAGGAAATTTGAAATGTCATTAATATTAGATCCCAACCAAAGGAGAGAGTTGTCAATGCCAGCACGCCACTGCTGGTCTGGCGATGGGTCCATAACGGGCCAGATTATTCTGTTGTGGATCGGATGTGTGTTGTGGACCCAAGGGGGTCCTCAGGGACAGAAAAAGGGTCAGAGACAAACAGGCACAATATAGATCCAACAGGGGCACAGAATATCTGTCTGAGGAGGTTTATATAGGTAGAAGTGCAGTTGGAAATGATGAAGACTGATTAGAGCAGAGCAGTTTGAGCAGGTAGAGATGATCAGGTAATGAGACCAGAGCTGGTCCATAGAATCGTGACACCCAGTTCTTGTCAGGATGGGATGGTAGGTAAGGGAAATAATCCAAGTAATGTAGTTAACAACAAACGTTTGTTTTTTTGGGAAAAAAAAAGGAGAATGAAAACAAAGAGCATTAGCTCATTTCAAAAATAGATTTTCAATTTAAAAATCAATGGAAGTAGTGTTTAGTTTCTTAATTGATTTGTTTATGTTCCCTTGGTGTGCTAGTTTATCCTCGAGGTTTGCTTTTTCTTTTCTCCTTGATATAATGTCTCCAAATAATTCATCTCCTCTGTGTTACTTTTTCCTTCTTCCTCATCTTCTCCATATTTATTTTCCATCTGAGCTGCTATATAAAGCCTCCTGATTAACAGAGTAGTATCATGGCCTTCTCCACACCTCCCTCAGGGTATTGGCTCTCAGCTGCTCATTGAACTTGTTTAATCTTTTCTTTGACTGCCCATGTTCTTCCATCTCTCTCCTTATTGTTCTTTTTATTACTCAATGATTAACAAATAATCTCCATGTTCACCCAGTGCTCCCGTGTTCACTTTGGTCCTTCTCTACTAGAAAAAATCATGACAAACACATAGCAGACTTTTTATATTTGTATGAGTAAAATGATGGTAAAAAATAGAAATTCTTTGCCTTTCCCCTCAGAATTATGCAAAACCTAATTTCTGTATTAAAATACAGCAATAACACCACCACCAACAGAAACAAAAAACAAATAATGAATGCCTGAAGGATGAAGTGGCTTTACAAAAATATTTAAGTTTCAATACTGTAGCTGGCCATTGTCTGATGGCAATTCAGAAACTCCATCAAGCCTTATTATAAAATATATAAAACAGATAGCGGAATATGGATATGAATTTATATAAATACACAAAACTAAATTAATCTTCTTCTCTTTCAGCCAGATTAACTTCCAGTTTGAAGTTACAAGATGATTGTGACAACCAGACGATATCCAATCAGAGCGATGCTGAAAAGCAAGGTATGAAATATCTATGTACTGATCTTCTTATCCAGAAATCCCATTTTTTTATATTGTATAACCTGATTTGTCTTTGTTTTGCTAATGTTATAGAATTGCAAGTCTCTGACTTCCTATTCTAATATGTCACTACTGGTTGATAAATTCCTGCCTTGCGTAATCATTAATTTATGGGATATGGGATTTATAAAAGATAAACACATATTTTATGGTCTTCTTTTAATGACAGATAAGAATACCACTAGTGATCAGCTGTCTGATTATTACAGCTCACATCCGACCCGAGTGATGAACTAATCACGAATAAATAATAACTAAATGATATATTATCATATAACCTTGTTTTCAAAGCATTTTCTATGTTAACAGTAGAAAGTAGATTAGTCTTTATGGCATGAACATTGCATTGGTGCTTCATAGTTTTGAAAACAACAATAGATTAATATAAACTACCTCTATATCAATAGCAAAAATATTCATAGGCCACCATCTGTAAGCTTTTTTTCTCAGAAATGATCAAAGATATAGTAAAAGCTAATCTGAAATGAAGTTTTACTTAGTCGCACAATCTTAGTAAAAATCTTTTTCCAGACTCGGATAAGAACCCATATTGCGAATATTCTGTGCATCAATTTAGGAATTTTTTATGCTTTTTGTGTAATCTGATTGCTGTCAATAGCTAAGGTTTACATTTAGTTTGTAGTTATTTTGACTTTTACTCTCTTTTGATTTTTTTAATTTGTGCTTTTTTCCAACTGAGTTATTAGCAGTTAAAGCTCCCTCATTTCATTATCTATTCAAAGCCGTAAAATGGATTTAAAGTCTGTGAAATATTATGTTTGTGAATTATACAGTACTTCACTGATAACATATTGTAGTATATTTCTTGTGCTCATGAATGTGGTAAGGAACAAGGATAAACTTTCTCTCTTTTTAGATAAAATCTGCAGTTACTGGGATATTCTGCAGTACCTGAACCTGACACAGGATAAAAACAAGTACACCATGACCAGACCTGTGAAAAATTCAAATACCAAGACTGTAGTTCAAATCGAAATGGTAATCTATTCCATTCTAGATTTGGTAAGTGGTTTCCTCTTCAATTTGTATTTGTTATGGTTATGTTTTAATATAAGCTTAATTTTGTTTTTTGGCTTAGACTATTTGGTCTAGATATATCCTATTATCATATGATGATAATTGTTATATTATTGGTTGTTATGTATTGTTTCTTAGTTGAAGTTGTAATTGTTTTGGTACAGTTGTTATCAGTTAAACCGCTAGATGTGGATCTTATTTTCTATTATTGATCAGCTCTATGATCTAAATAGTGGCTTGGATGCATGCACAATCAGGAATGTAATGTCCACTATATGTAACTTCAAACCTGCATGGAAAATCTAAACTTGTTTCAGTTCAAAAGTCTAAATAATAAGATCTATCTATTCAAACCTTTTAATGCTGAAAAAGCTTTAGTATACATTTTTTCTAAAAACAGAAAATATTTCCATATATTTCTGTTTTTACAAAAAGAACAAGACCAAACCTTCATAGCATATGTTTGGACTGTAATGGTAAGTTTTCTCTAAAAAGTTTAGCATTCCTCAAAAAACACATGAAAAAATTGTTGATGTTTATGAGCATATGATAAGAAAGTGGATTTTTTTAAATCACTGACCATTTTTCCCCTCTTTAGGAATGGAATAATGAATTTGTTTACTGGAATCCAACTGACTTTTGTGACATAGTCTATGTCCAAGTTCCACGTGCAGCATTGTGGGTGCCTGACATCACAATGGAGGAAATGTAAGTCTGCCCGTTTGACCTTTTTAACTGTGAAAATGCAAATTTTCATACCTGCTGCAAAAATGTAATAATGAGATAAATAAAACTGTAGTCTCTAAATCATCCAAACTTAGTATTTCAAACATACCTTTTCTCTTTTGCTTTATACATTTCAGCACCTACATATGTCATGTGTGGGTATACTTAACCCACATGCAGAACACCAAATGAGACAAAATGAGTTTAAGAGAATTATTAAAAGTAGAAATAGTTCTGTTTGGTTCTTAGAATCCAGGAACTCTCAGAGTAGGACAGTCTGCAGTTAGTTTCTCTAGGGAGACATTTGAGTTAGTGATGCATTCAAGAAGCTCAGAGAAAGGAACGTCAGGAGAAGGTAATAGATTGATCTTACCCTTTCAGCGGGATTAGCTTTCCTTAGGGGGGTGGGGGCGGGGTATTCCGGGTAGCTGTCCCATGGGACGATGAAGGAAACATCCAGCTCAAATAATAATCTAATAACTGAGTTCAGAGATGATGATTTCCAGTGGCAGATGGAGCCAGCTGTGACGGAGGGCGGACGGGCAGACAGGATTGAAGAGGTGCTTACAGACTGCCGGCTGAATCAAAATGAAGAAACCGTCTCAGAAGAACACTAGGAAAACTTCAGTACTGTTCGGAAGAGACAAAAAACCTGAAGAGAAGAACAACAATGGTTCACTTCAGGAAGAACAAAAATCACAGGAATCCTATGCCTACACTGGAGGGCACTAAATACCATGGAAGCCAAACCCTCAGGCATCGAAGAGCCGGCAGTTAGCTTCTTTTAAGACATGTCGGCACCAATTGTAGATTAACGGCAGGTGTGCCTGAATGATGCCGCTCTGGCCACAGCCTCTGGCTCCATCTAGTGACCAGAAGGAGAAACAAATTGAAAACCCCAAACAAAAATAAAACCCAGGAACCTAATAACATAACTTATGTTGAGGCCATTTGAACTACTCTTTCATATATAGAAGAACTGTGCTGACTTTTTTTTTTTTTTGAGTTTTTTATAGCACTAGTGGCTCGTTTTTCTGACAGTAGGCTGACAGGAAAGGGGGTATGAGAGAGGAGGAGAGACATGCGGGAAAGGACCACAAGCCGGATTCGAACCTGGGTCGCCCATGTCAAGGACTAAGGCCTCCATACATGGGTCGTGCACGCTAACCACTGCGCCACCTGCACGCCCAACTGTGACTTTTTTAAAATTTCAGCCTTTCACAAACGCCATTCACGTTTAAATTAATCTTTTAAAAGATTAGGTTATGGCATGATATGAAAGACCTGATTAACTGAATGGTTTGAACAGCTTTTTATTCACCAACAGGACAGAAAAGGATACGGCCACAATAAGCCCCTTTCTCTACATTGGTCATAATGGCACTGTAGGATACAGGGATGATAAAGTTGTGAAGACCACCTGCAACATGCATATGTATCGCTTCCCCTTTGACACTCAGAGCTGCACTATTACTTTTAAGTCTATCTTGTATTCTGGTAAGCCCTCTTTACATGTGCTTTACAAAATGTAGCACTTAAACATTGCAACCTTTTAAATTGAATTTATTGCACTTTTCATCAACTGAAAAATGCAAAGTTTTACTGAACAGGAATCTGACCCATTAACTATTCTGCCTTTGACCTCTACATATAATTTTCTAAATCGGTGCTGTGATTGGATAATTTATTCTCAAACCCTTTATTAATAACTTAATCTGTTTTTATCCATTTTTTAAATCACAGATTACCAAATAATCCTTCAAACCCTTGGAAACAATGAAATTAATACAAAGGTATCTAAGCAGACAATCCAGATGAAGTATGAGTGGGAGTTTCTCGGTATGTCAATCAATGTCAACAAAGACACCAGTTTTCGCTACAGCCAAGATGCAGTTGTCTACACTGTAAGTATTCTGAAGACATGTAACAGAAGGTTTAGGTTTTCTATTTTACCTACTCTGCAAAGCAAAGTCATGTTGTTATATTGAACGAAATATACACTTAGACTTGTCACAGTTGCAAATGTTGATGAACAATAAGTTGTCCCAGAACGTTTTGCAAGAAACAATAATGTCATTTTGAAACATTTTTCAATGTAATCGCATATTAATGCACACACACCCTCCAAAAGATCAATAAACCTAAACTTCTACAGAAAGTTCAACCCTTTTAAATATCCAAAATAAATAAGTAAAACTACCAAATGCAATAAATAACACGGTGTTCTGTTAACCACAAATCCTCTTGAATAAAAACAAAATATAAAATCACAGTATTCTAAAGTACCAGTAGTTTGCATCCAGTAATTACTAAAGCTGTCTTCTTTTTTGGGAATATATGAAGATTATGCTCTGCTTCGTTGTTCAATCTAGCATAACCTTATTTTACTTTGAAAAGCCAGATCTTCTCTACGTTATTTTTCTTGTTTGGTGATATTGCAATTACGGATCTTGATTTGGTCAGCTTCCCACGGACCGGAGGGGAGCAAAAAATGGCTTGGCTCTGCATTTTGAAGGGCGGAGAAGATGTACATGGACGGAGGGATGCGGAGGAGTAGCAGTGGATGTGGAACAGTTCTCATTGATTAATATGACTGCATAAAGTGCTCTGCAGGACATACATCAGTCAGGGGGAGCGGAATATGTGGAATGTGGGGGTGATGGACGGAGAAGACGTACGTGGATGGAGACGAGCGGAGGAATAGCGGTGGATGTGGAACAGTTCTCATTAAATAACATGACTGCGTAAAGGGCTCCGCAGGACGTACATCAGCGGAGCAGAGCGGAAGATGTGGATCTGGGGGTAACTTAACTACAAAAGACCACGGATTAAAACAATGGTACTTTTATTAGCTAATAATCACTACAAAAGCTAAATACTAGTGAAAATAAGCACAACTAAACAAATAAAAGGGGAAAGGGGGGGGGTTAAGAATCCATTAAGAGTCTGTGAGGAGGGTTCAAGCTTTAAAGATTATTGCATTTAAAAATAGCAGCAGGTAAATGTGAACAGACCCTGACGCAGAGATATTAAATATAGCCAAAACAGGGACGTTTCATTCGGTATTACAGTGAAAATGAATAATGACTCACAAATACAGTAATTTTAATAAAGCTGAAAGAGCCAGTCCGCTGTAGCGTTCAGTCTAGACTTTCTTAAAGAACATCAACTGTTGAAATCAGAAAGCTTATTTTAGATACACAAACAACATGCAAAAATATTTGTTCTAACTTATTTTTACCCAAGCAGAGCAATCATTAAGCATGAGGAAAGATGGAAGGATGAATGTTTCTGCTGGCTTATTGGACAGGAAATGGCCCTTCAGAGGCCCAGTCCTCGGTCAGGTCAGTTCAACTCTCAAAGAGAATGGGATTAATCAGATAATCAGATGGGATAATAAGAGGCATTTTTTCAGGGCTTTTTTTCATAACTCAAAGCCTTGAATGGGGCATCCCCCTATTGCTATGGCAGTTAGCTGGTGGAGGTGGTCTAGGCAGGTGGTGGTGGCCTAGGCAGGCGGCGTGACAGCACAGTCCGGCGACTTCACAGTTCAGCACAGCAACTCTGGAAACCTCTGGAAAACTGTAATTCGACTCGGCTGTTCCATGGGTCGGCCAGAACTGGGTAGATTATCATCTGCTTCAGCGGGCGGGTTTACACAGCAGTGCATTCAACTTGGTTTGAACTACAGTAAAAGACACTACGTACAAGCTCTCTACAACATAAGTAAGGTTTGGTCTAACTCAGTCCAGCGAGAGCTCATTACATTACGATTCCCTCTCATCACATCACTGATACTTGACTTCGACAGATGGCAGGCCTAGATTAATAACTAAACCAAAAGGTTAATTTATGCTACGCTGATGCTGCAATCTGAGAAATGTTACCCTCAATTTCCCCTCAATTTCCCTAACCTTGGGAATAATCATTTATTATAGTCACTCAAAGCAAACCATGCACCTGTCAAGTACCCGGCTTAAGAATTCAAGCCTCCCAATGCAAAGGAAACGAGGAGAAGAGGGATGAGTGACGAAAACTGTTGTTGGTTTGTCTTTGGTAGAAGGAGAGCATGACCTAAGAGGAAAAACAACCATGAAAACAAAAACTGCATTATCACATTAATAACTTATTTGCAGCTTGGCTCGGCATAAAATCTACTCTCATCTAAATATATATCGGTAACATTTAATTTAAGTGCTTAGAAGTAGTTTTTTGACCAAAAATTCTAGTCTGGTGACTAAATCTAGATAGTTTTCATAACAATCATAAAGAAGATTAAATTTTAACCATGTCACACACTTTTTTCAGATAACCATGAGGAGAAAGTCTACACTGTATGTCGTCAACTTTCTGCTGCCTGTCCTCTTCTTCTGGTGTCTGGATATAGCCTCCATGCTGATGTCAAACGTTGGTGGGGACAAGATTAGTTTCAAAGTCACTGTACTACTTGCCGTTACAGTGATGCAGCTTATTCTCTTTGAAATTCTTCCTTTTGCCACAACCAGGATCCCACTTATAGGTAAAGAAATGAGAGTTTTGTCTCTAGGTATGCATACAGTGACCTACTAAAGTATTCTTTCCTCTCAAACTTGATGTTATTTTGTCACTGTAAGATCACATTGCTTAGTGTATTATATTGGCATTGCACAAAATGAAAATGACAAACACTAAGTAAGTATAATGTATGCATTCCAGGTATCAAAATCCCCTAAGAAAATTTTCCTCAATCATCTTAGGTCACCTTAAAGTATAATTTGCCCCAAATACTTTTTTTCTAGATAATATAGATACTGTATAGACTGGGCCTATGGGGCGCAGTTGGTGATGCAATATTGATTTCAATTAATTTAGCATTTAACTCATGCGGCAGGACTTGCCAGGTGGTTTTGAGTTATTACAGTATGTCAAACATGCTTCTTTTCAACACAAATATCCTACATTATAACCTGGAGAGACTCACATAGAGAAAAGCCCCAATTAGAAAAGTTTTTTTTGACATTAATGAAATAACTTCTTTGGCACTCAGGCCCCAGCAGACTTTGATGCTGTGAATCAACATTCACATGGATGATTAACCTAGGAAAAAGGATTAGAGTAGGCTTCTCTGCTCAAAAGGTGCCAGGGCCGACCTTGGAGTCTAGACCACCCAAGCCAGGGAGCGAAGCAATAGAAATGGTTTTATACCGAAAAGAGATGGTTTGTGCCAGTTTCTACAGCCAAAAATGTTATTTGTGCCGCTTTCTTTTTGCAGACATTATTGAAAGCTTAAACTTCTTATCTGGATTTTTTTATAATATTAATTAAAGGAGAATGCTCTGTATTTCATGACAATAAGGTAATTTTTTTAATCTAAATATATATACATATGTCACATAATTTATACATCTGTAGATCAGACAATTTAAATGACGTTTCTCAAGGTCAGATGTCCGGCAGCTTTTGCTACTCCTCCACACAGACTCCTTCATCCATGCATTCTACTTTCTGTCACAAGCAAAATATGACGGATGATGGAATAAAAAGGTATCAGTCTCTAAAAGCCAGATGATTCATACAGAAAGTGGGACGTGGGGAGAGTAAAGCACCTCTAGTAAATTTTCAAATTAAGAGGTTATCCATGGATGGATGGATCCTGCACCCATTAGTTGTGGACTGCTGCACCACAACTTTTTGTGCTGGATAACTTAGCAAGCACATGACGTAGTATGTGTGAAACTAACATTAGATGTGTCTCTCCTTCAAAATCTGAATCAAATGACCGAATTACAGCCTCAGAATGCAGTCAATTTCACCAGAGTCCTACTAATAACCTGATTATTGGACGTTTCAACAGACACACAGCTGCAAGGTGCAGGACACAGGACCTCGAGAATCGAAATTGAGTAACCTTGCTATAGACCGTATTGATTACATTCTAACGCCTGCACTTCCCATTTTAGTGATTTACTGCATCGGAATATTTTCAATGATGCTACTAAGCCTCTTAGAGACAATTTTGGTAAATTATCTGATCCAAAAAGACTCATCATGCGAGGATGGCCAGATAGAGAACGACAACAAGCTGAGAAAGAACCAAGGTGTTTATGAAAAACTCAAACATATTTCACTGCTGATTAATCATATTTTAGTTTCTGATAGCTTGTTTGGAAGTAATTTTTCTATGTATACACAGATCCATGAAACTGTGTCATTCACTTAAGTCTTCCATTTTGTTCTGAAATTAGTACAGGCCTCTTCTATTGAGATGACTGATCAAACAACATCTATGAACCAAAAGGTGAGTAAAAAGTGAAATATTTTCTGGGGTTGTTTTGGCTAAATAGCGTCTTAGGGTTTTGGTAACAAGGTAGTAAGTTGTTACTGCTCGAACAGAAATAAAAATTGAAATTGAAAAATAAAGGTATAAATGAATATGGCTTAATAATTTATATCCAAGCAAATTTACTGTATGAGTAGTTTAAAAGAAGATATTCTGTGGAAACCAGCATGGCTTGCTCTTTCTTCAGGGTCTCATGTATAAAGCATGCTTACACACAAAAGGCCCAATGTTTTATGCACATTTCCAGAAGGATAGAAATGAACAATTCATGAAAATTTGGAATGAACTTGTTTTTGTGAATTTGAAGCAGCCATGTAAACCTTTGCATTTTAACAGTAACAACTGGGAAGTACCACAACCTGTGCAAATTCACTGAAATGTGACTGTTAGTCAAGGAGAAAAGAAATCTATGTTTTTTCAAGGGTTTAAAACTGAATCACATTAGGTTCATACCAGATGTCTTACCAATAATATAACACATCCAAAAATTGAAGGAAACTGTAGATATTCCTCTGTTTTGGAGATGTAAATGCACATTGGTCTGTGCATTGAGGAGCATTAAGTTTATGTATATTTGAGACACTTTCCTTCTAACTGAAAATGAAAAGAAATCAGTTGATCAGCAGATTAGTTCCAAACAATTCAGGTCTGATGATAAATAAGGTAATTACACATTTTTTATTTTTGAATTTTTATTTGATGAGTCGGAACAAGCAGCATTGTTACAATAACCAATAGGTCAAGAACCTAATTTGCTGACCAAGCGTCTTATTTATGCAGCTTTTGTGTGCATAAAAAAATCCATGGTCCCTCATGCCAACTCTGAACCCTTTTGTACAGCACATGGAAATTTTGGGAGAAATTGGTGACATGGATGGACATTTAACTCCACTTCTTTATTTGAAACTTTATCTTTAATCTATTTGAACAAATCTGACATCATAGTGTGATATATGCTGGTGGCACTACTGATCTGACATGTCAAAGAATGACAAAAAATGGTCGATAACCCAGCTTAAATTCAACCTTTGTTATATAGATTTTTTGCTACTATAAATTTCCTATTCCTGATAATCAACAGGGTCAGTCACACTACAGATCCATTTATAATTGGAACAAGGTGCAAGAACTTTTCATGGATTGATGTAAACATACATTGTTCAAACATACAACAATCCCTGTTCATCACAGGTGTTAAACAGGAAGATAGGGCATACAACTCTTTGGTAACAAAAAAGGAGAGAGAAAATGAGTGCATGTTTCTAAAAAACACAGTTAGCAATAAATAACAACCAACTAATAATCAAGTTTCACCATTTATAAAACATTTTTAGATTGGAAGTTTCTATTACTTTTCTTACTGATATTGGGTTATTTATATCACAATAAAAAGGTGACAATTAAATATTTTATTAAGGATAAATTTAAAATATCCCTCATTTTGGGTTATAATTGCCCATCTGGCTCCAGATGACTTAGTGTCCCACTGGTTATGAATTTTACCAATTCTCACTGGCCCTCTGGTGACCAGATAGCATAACAATCTATAAGCTACCAGCTGGCAGAGTCACTGCTGCTAGTGGCGGTGGTAACATAATGAACTTACTCCTCATCAGAAAATATGTTTCCAGATATGAAGAATGTGTAGTATTACAGTACTATGCTATTATATGAGACTTTATGTTGTTCAGTTTCATTGTTTAAAACATTAAACCTCAAACTCATGAAACTCATGATGCTGGGTTTAATGTTCTTTGGTATAAAAACAGCTGAGCCGACTGACATCTCAGTTCAGTGGGGTGAGTTCAAAAGTAGTTTAAAAGCAGTCTAAAAGTGACAATTGTAAAAATTATGTGTGGTGGCCGCATACTTTAGATTTCTGCACATTTTACCACAAGATTCTTTTTTATAGGTCCTGAGTTGTGGGCAATAGACTGGGTGGTAAGGGTTTTTTGTATTGGCAGATTTCTGTTTGAGCTTTTTACAAAATTAGTGGATCATTTTTCAGACAGTAGGCCCACAGGAAATGGGGTATGAGGAGGGGGGGCATGCAGGAAAGGACCACAAGCCGGATTCGAACCCGACTAAGGCCTTCCTACATGGGTCGTGTGCGCTAACCACCGCACCACCTGCAAGACATAGGCAGCGTTTTTACATGAGGACACTATACCTGATCAAAAAACAAGACCAATTGAAAATTTTCTATTAGAAATTGGGTTTATAACTTAAATTTGCTGGAACTGGGTAGTAGGCATTCCAGAAAATATTTTCTCTCAAAAAGCTGAGAAAAACCATGTCATGTCCCATGAGCTGGTTTGTAACCTATGATTCCAACTCTTGCAGGATGGAAGCATCCAGCTGACTGGGTTCCTGGAAAAACTGGAAAAAATCTCAAATGAGGTTAGAGAAATAAAGACAACTTTAAGTGACAAAAACAAACAACAGAAGAAGGCTGGTTACTGGACTCAACTTGCCAAAAAAATAGACAAGATTTTCTTTGTTGTATACATCTTAGGAGTCCTTCTGTTTTTATTTATCATCTTCTCAGTGTGGCTGTCATGATCAGTAAAACAGTAAACATGTGTGTGCCTGTCTTAAAGAAACACAGTAAGTAAAAGCTCCCATTAAAAATTTAGATTAAGACCCCTAACTTCATCTAAATAATAATTTATGCAGGTTTTACTTTAACCTTTGTCATCTGGCGTTTATTGCACTTGTTATTGGCCTGTCTCCTCCCCCTTCTTATGCTCTCGCCAGTGACGGATGCCTGTGCCTGCTGGCGTGCTGATGGTACTCTAGGTGTGGGGTTGGGTACTTCAGTGGGCGCTTTCTCATTCCTGGTGGGTGCAGGCCTGAGACTGCTGCCGAAGGATACACTGTCCCAATTCACAACTGATTACTTCCATCCTAAATTGTTTTTGAGGTTGCACACGTGCTATTTATTTTCCCTACTTGCACAGGTCTGTTTTCAGATGCAACACTTGCCCTTTATCCACCCATCTTCTCCTGTCAGGGTTGCAGTAAAACTGTTCACTCTGGAAAGGTCACCAGTCCATCACAGTGCAACACAGATACTATTAACCAGGCACACCCACTCACACCTAAGGACAATTTAGAGATGCAAGTAAACCTAATAGTAATGTTTTTGAACTGTGGGAAGAAGCTATAGTAGGGAACCCACACATGCATGGGGAGAACATGAAAACTGCATGCAGAAAGATGCTGGGCTGGGAATCAAACCCAGGACTTTTTCACTGTAAGGCAACAATGCTACAAATGGTGCAACCATGCAGCCCCCTAGAATGTTATAAGGTGATGTAGTTATTTTTTGATATGAACAAAAACACAGACATGTTCAAGGAAAGAAGAAAAATGGCAAAGTTACGAAACAATGTCACTATACATTGACGAAACACAAATTATCTGGGCTCATGCCTTAAGAAATAAAGACTTAGAAACCCAAAACATTACTCTTATATGTAAGAGGTATTGGATCCAATGATGTATCTGAGTTTTGAATGTATCGTATGTATTGAAAAGGGAAGAACATTTCTTGGTGAATCTAACAATTTGTGAATGCATAAGGAGTAAAAATCCATTTAAGGGTTCTTACCAATTATAAATGACATTGACAGGAAACTCCCAAGCTCAAACTTGAATCTTAGGATGTTTATGTTCACACTGCAGCCTGAAGTGACCCAAATCCAATTTTTTGCTCATTGCGACCTGTATCTGAACAGCACTAATGTTATTTTTTTCAAGTGCGACCCAGGCCACTTGACTACGAGGTCAATTGATCCAATACGTATCTGATCTTTTCGAATGTGACCTGTGTCTGAATGGCCAGGTTGCATTCAGCCATCCTAAATGTCACTTTTACTCAACAAATGTCCCTATCCTGTGTCTTGCAATGCAGAAGCAGGAAGAAGAAGAATTATGGTGGCGGATAATGTGAAGAACAGTGTTTGTTTTTGAACTTCTTGAAAAGATTGTATTGTTAAGGCCCTAGCTCTGGGTGGTAAAGAAATGAAAGATCACTAGATGTGGTCCAGCACGACCCTCCATGTTTACTTCGATAAACACAGAGCATGCTCACTACTTGTGATGTCATGACATCTTCTACTGCCTTGTTAAGCTGTACGAATGCAGTTCAGAGAAGAAATCTCATACATTGGAGATGTGAACGACCACGCAAAACAATTAGATTTTAGAAAAATCTGAACTGAGCATTAAGGCCTGCAGTGTAAATGTAGCCTTATAGGGCACCCAAGAGATCAGAAATTATCAGTTTATTATGAAAATATAGTGCCTTGTAAAAGCATTTTTGCATATAATAACCACTAAATGGTTTGTTACTTTTTTATGTAAACAAAAACATGAATGCAAGTTTCTTTTGTGCATTTCAATGTGATGCCCCTAAATCTTATACAATGTTGCTCTTCATAGTTCATACCTTATTTGTGAAATAGAATCCACTTGGGTGTAATAGCTCTTTAAATACAGCCATTTTTGGAGGGTACAGAGGTTTGCTGGATAACATTACAGAACAAAGAGCATTATAAACACATACTATAGGGATATTTTTGGGTTATTTTACCAGTTTTATACACAACGTAAAAGTGTTTGCAGCTGCAATAAAAAGTACGGCCCTAAATAGTGGACAAAGGACGTCCCTTTTAAAATGTTTTTCCTGATTCTTTTTTTAAATTACCTTCCAATAATTATTGGGGGCTGTTTCCTCTTGTATGCCACATAAAACCCAGAAAAAAAACACTTGAGTTTGTAGGAAATGTAACTTTTTTGTCAACGTTCAGTCAACATTATGGACTAATACATTTAAAAACACTCTTAGTAGGATTCAGGACTTGTGATGTTTAAGATATTTCTGATTTTAAAAGTCATGACTCTGAATCTTGTCGACATATCCAAAAAGAGTGTAGCTTAACTCAATAATGCAATATGTACTCTATTGTAAGATGTATAGAACACTTTGTTTTCAGTTTAAAAAGAAAGACAAGTTGTATACAATAAGATATGGATGAATAAATAGTTTTAATTTTGTTCTTGTATTCGAAACCTTTTTTACTGGTTATTGTTTTAATGTAGCCCTACTGGTTGCAGGAAATGTGGTCTTACATGTCGTTAAGGTCTTCCATATACTGTAACATATGCATCAGCTACGTATACAGATACCCAAATATGTATGTATTAGTTATATGTGCATTATTGTTATTATGTTCATCAGAAAATAAAATAGTGTTTTTATATATAAGATTATTTACATTTACATATTGTAGAGCACCTCTTCTGCAGTATATAGCTGTTGTACTTATGCTGTACTTCACTAGTAGTTACTATATTTTACTCGTGTGTTAATAAAATTAACACTCGTGTGTTAATAAAATTAATAAAACATATATTGTATCAGTTTATGTTTTTATGTATGAATAGTTTTGTCAGAATAATATGTGTATTGATTTTTTTATCTAATGGTTGCTTAGATACTTCTTAGAAATTATTTTTAGTATGTGCATTTGTTTTAACAAGCAGTAGTAGACATACTTTTTAGCATGCATATATTCTTGAAGAAAGAAGACTTCAAATTCCTCTTCTCTGCTATGATATGACCACACTGAGACTTTGTTTGGACAATCACCAAAGTAGGAGACTGAGTGGGGAGCAACAGCTCCAGGATCCATATCGTGAGACATGTTTCCTGAGATTAAGGGTTATTGATGACTGTCTGGGTTCTGAGGGTTGCTAACAGGGAGGACTTCTTGTCTGTGTACAGCTGGACCCTAAACAGAGGAGGATTGTTCATTTGAATGTATGCTTGTACATCTGTGTTGTTGAACCCCCATCCTTAGAAATATTGTAATAGGCAACAGCCCTTTTCTTTGAATGAATAAATCTGTAGACTCAGTCCATACGAACCCAGAACATACAGAGACAAGGGTCTGTGGTTCTCATCTGCAGGTAAACATAATCTTCCTCTCTCGTGTCTTCTTTTAATTCTTAAGTGACAAGTTTTATAAGAGTTTTATATAGTTTTTATATATAAATAGTTTATATATAAATTATATATATTGAAAGAAAAACCCACAGTGGTCATAGAAAAAAACTTGAATTATGACAAAAAATAAGGTACCCTAAGAAAAGAGTAAAAATGAAATAAGAGCAAAAGGGACATTTTAATCCAGGCATGTTCACTAATTAGTATTTCAGGTTTCTACAATCGTGAAACTCAGCGGAACATAATGTCAGGTATCATAGCAGGAGTTTCCATGACAGGTTATTCATTGGTAGTTGGGTCCTTCATGATGCCCAGTGTTAACCACTGTGGGTGCAGCATATCACATAATCACATTTTTCTTTGATACTGTTTCTTGGATGTCTGACATTGGTGTCAGATGGTTACTGATTGTTATTCAGGGATGTTATTGTGGTCAGCTCTTAAGTTCACTATTGGCCATTGACTCTCCTGGTGTCTGTTGCCACTAGGTGTTTCTTTGTTATTGTGGGTGCCCATCCAGAGTGTCCATAGTATCAAGGATTCTCCGGCATTATAGGTGATAATGATTTTTTTATCATTATCACCTATAATCTTTATACGGGAAAGACCGTAGCACAAACCACTGTACTATCTAGCTGCTAAAGGGACGTGATGCGGCTGTATACATTACAACACAATACAATACAATACAACATACACTGAGGAAATTATACACATTATATGAATCTTTTTTAAAGTCTGTACTTAAATTGTATCAAATCTCTATCATGTAACATTACTCATCCCAGCTTTAAGATAACAAACCTCTCAGGAATAAAAAAAATACATAAATAAAATAAAATGTTGTCTTGCAAAATGTTTATACTAACATGAGAGAAACAGAACAGAAAATAGTTGTCATAAGCCCCTTTTTGCTTCAGTAGTAATGATCACAAGATGCAGCTCTGTATGAAAGCAACATTTAATTGACCACAAAAAGCAAGGTTTTTCTCTGCAATATCTTATAATTCAGTTTATGCATTATTCAATAAACACAAATGTAAAAGCTATTGCTTTAATGCAGGCTTCTGGGTAGTCATCTTTTTAATTGTTTTAACAAGTTCTGTTATCTGCCTGAATGGATTAGAAGCCTTTTATGTTGACAATTATATAAAAAAAAATCCATTCAAACCACATGCAACTGAGTGCTTAGGGCGTTGGTGCTTTCCATCAGCTTCAGTTCATGTGATGTTAAAGCAACATTAAGATGAGGTTTTCTGTTTGTTAGGTTTTTTTTTAGGTTAAAGAGTATTTGCACAGCTAGAGGAATCTTCAGATAGTTTAGAGGACAGGGTAAGACACACTGACATGAGAACAGCTATGGAACTCAGAAATCTGTACTTTCTGGTTCTCCTACTATGTAAGTTAAGAAATGTTTGTATAGTGCATGTAAATTTAGTGCTTTGGTTGATATTTGTCATTAAATTTTGAGATTGGTATAGATCCTTTCAGGATTTTATATTACATATTCTAATGTGTGATGTGTATTTTAGGAATATTATTGCATGGTGATTTTGGTGAGCCATAGAGAGGACAGTTGAATGAAGGTGGTGTTAAGTTAATTTAAATTAGGTTACTGAAGTTGCTGTAACATAGAAATGGCTTGTATGAAATCTATTTTCAGACGCTTCCTTTTTGAATCCTAGGATGCTCCTTGATTTACTTATGGTATTAATTACAAAGTCTTAAATTATATTATCATAAAAGAACAAATTGAAGAAACTAGAACAGCAAGACTCTAAATTTTGTGTTAAGTAGGGTTAATTAATAACCAACACGTCTCATTTAAATAATTGCACTTTGTTTAACAACAGGGGAAAATGCCATTAATTGTCCCAGC
>JAUZNJ010055426.1:0-29209 GCA_034780135.1 Jordanella pulchra | reverse complement strand
AGAAAACATTGTTATTCGAAATATAAATAAATAAACAATTTCCAGGTTTATTGCCTGTAGTAGAGAGTGGTGAACTATATAGAGCAGTGGGTATTGTACAGTTACATTACATTATCTGTGTGATGAATGTCCACCAACCGATTTGGAAGGAAGGTAAAAAAAAACAAAATAATACCCCCATACAGATGGTAGTTCATATATTTTCCTGACCTTTACCAGACAGTTCAAAGAGCAACGGTAAAACTAACAGTGTGGCGGATGGGTCAGTGACCTTCCTCACCTCTTTTAGCCAGAGAAGCTTTGGGGGTTGCAGTTCTTGGGACATGACCCCCCCTACCCTGCTCAGGACGCCGTGTCCGCTGTTTGTTATCCGAGCTGCCTGCTCTGCAGCACGATGGTCCATCCACATCACCACATTCTTCTGTGGGTCACCTAAAAAGAAAAAAAAAAACTGGAGAAACCAGTACCTTCATGTAGTTAGTATAGATAAAAATGAATCTAGTAGCTAACATCATTACAAGCTGCTAGTTTAAGTCCACAGACTAAAGACTGGACATGAAATGAATCAAACTAACCCCCCAACACTCACCCTCCTGAGTGACTGGCACAGGCTCGAAGCTTTTATCCAACACCACAAGAGAGCAGGTAGCATCGAAGCCGATGCCCCGAACCTGGCTGCTCTGCACACAACTGGTAACTTTCTGCAATAAGGATAAGATCAAATGCAAGATCAGGTGTTGTCCCATCATTTTTCATACATATTATACAGAAGATTACTCAATAAAATATTACATTTCCCCAAAAATTGCATCTTTAAAGGACATTGAGATAAATTATGCCCTGCCAACCAGGTGTATTTTAACACTAGCAAATCTGCAGCTAACTGATAATGTGCAAATACAATTTATTCACCACATTAATATCTAAACATGTTTTAGGATAATGTGCTGATAGATAGGTGTAAAACTGTAAAAAAAAAAAAGTACTAATCACAAATAAACAAGTCAGGTCTAAATAAACTGCTTTGACATAAAAAATACTCAACTAAAGCATTCATTATCTGATAACTGTTAAAAAAACAAAAACTATAGGAGCTAGCCAAAATAATTACTAAACATTAGCTTAAGCTATCAGAAAGCAAAATAAAAATGGAAAATGTGGGAAACCAAATACAGCCCAAAAGTAAAACATAAGTAGTAAAATTGTACTACATAAAGGGAAACTGTTAGCATAACATAAAGAGAATATGTTTAAGCTAACAGCTAATTTTAAAAAGTAAACATTGTTACCTAAAACACAAGAAAAAACAATGTTGTGTTTCCGTTTGTTTGTAAAAGTGAAAAATGTCCATGTCCAAAACCTATAAGATCACCTAAAAACCACTTTGTCCATTAATTTTGAGTTGCTAATATGGCAACAGCTCATATGGCTTACTGTGGCCATATGAGCTGTTGCCATATTAGCATAAAATCCAAAATGTTAGCCGCAAGTATTAAAGGTATTGATGGCTTCAAGAAAAAAAAAGTTTATTTTATTAAGTATATTTCACAACTTTTAAGGTATAATAAAATCTGTTAATGAATACTTTGCTTTAGTGTTTTAATTTCATAATACAAATAAATATATATATATATATCTAATGACTGATTAATTACTGTGGGACGGTTATAAGTTACTCCTTAAATTCTGAAACCTAAAAAATGGTGGTTTCCAGGCTTTACTCCGAGAAATCAACTGATTTACTGATTTATCTACACTTAAAGATTATTTTGCTAATCAAATAATCTATTAACTATTTTTTATGTAAATTGATTAGTAGCTGGATGTTTTACATCATTTAACCAGGTGAAGTTAGAACTGAGCCAATTTATGTACAGTTTCAGCTTAAGTACTGATCTGCGTGGATTGTTTTTTTCACCAAATGATACGTTTACTAGTGATAATAGTAGCATGGTCATCAACCAGTGTCTGACTTACCACGGATATTCAAACAAACAGAGTGAATGTATAGCTATAATAAACAAAGAGCTGTGGCGTTTTCTAAAAGTAAGAACACAATATGAAGCAGCAAAACACACAGCAACCACAAAGCAGGTTTCTAAAAAAAAATGGTTAGTTTTCCCAGCAAGACCTATGAGCTGAGGATCACCAGGGGCAAGTGATCGGTTCCGGCAAAGCTCAGGATAGTCTTCCTCACGGCTCCAAATACTGGTGGCAGAGCGGAGCCTTGGGATGAAGGAACGTAGAGCGAGCCAATAAGGGGTCCGTCAGGATGAAGGTGGAGAAGGGGAGGAGGCGGATCAAAGCGCGGCTGATGAGCAGGTAGATCCAAGGTAGCTTGTCCTTTTGAAGGGATCCGTGAACGAGGATTGGCTGGTGCGGCGCGCTGCACCGGTCCTGATGGGCTGCGGCCGGGGCGTGGTGAGTGGATGATGTGGATCAGCTGTGTTCAGCTTGAATTTCTGCCTAGGCTCCATTTGTTGTTCTTTTCTTCACTTGTCCTTTTCCAGTATTTCAGACGCTTGCTGCCTGGGCAGCAGCTTTACTCTACAAAAACATAATCTAAAGATGGTATTCTGCTTCACTGAGTTTATTCAATCAGGATAGTAGCTTGGAGCTGATGTTCTCTGTGCAATGACGCCTTCCAAACCTGATAGACATGGAGCTTGTTACAGATGATAAAACAACAAAACACCAGTGGAAACATACAGAGGACTACTCAGGATTTCTACTAAATAATTTCTAATGATTTCTATAATTTCTCTATCACCCAATTATATCATGTAATGTATGAGTTTATGAATACTTTTTTTAAAGGAAAGGTTGTTACACTTTTTTTAACCCGTTGTGTCCAAAACCTCTTTTTTATTTCAGCTCTATGGGATGTAAGTAAGATCTATTTTATGTCTGGTTGTGCACATCAGAGATACACTGTTTATGGTTAACTTACTTCACGAGAATCTTTATTTGCAGAATTAGCCTATATAAAAAAAGAAATTGCCTACCTAAATCATAAATAAAAAACATAATAGTGAAACCTACATGAAACAGGGACGTTTGAGCAGTTTTATATAATCTAAGAATTTATGATAGAGTTTTTTTTAAACAATTATACTTTACTCTAATTATTTTGGACCATTTCTCGCTCTGATGTCTTCCTACCTTGACCACTGTGCAGCATTTCTGCCATATCTCTGTGGAGGACTGGACATAATGCTCAGGCTGGGGACTCCAGATGGTGATGGGTTCCTCTGCGGTGGTCTTCAGCAATCCATCTCTAGTCACCAGTGCAGCTCTCACACTGGCAGTGCCCACATCCACTCCAACAAAATAAACCTCTGCCATGAGGAGGAGATGAAGATCCTCCAGTCAGGTATTAACCAGGATGCACTGTCTATGTCAAAAGGAAAAGAGAATAAATAAAATCACACCAGATTTAACTAAATGTAGGCTATGCCTATTTACTATCTACTCTTCTAGCATTAATTTAGCAATTTCTTTATTATTTGGTGAGGAAAAAATCAAAGACTAAATCTATACTTTAAAGACATATTTTCTGCAGCATTGTTATCATTGCGGACACTTTGTGTCATTAGTTTAAAGATAACAGCGCTGCAGATTTACACCAATCGAAGGCGCATATTATCATTTAATGACGTGTGAATAAAATAACAAACAAATAACGACTCTGTTCTCAAACTATGACAATACGTTGGAACCCTACCCCGATGCCAAAATACTAACCAAACGCAGATAAAACGATTAAAAATACTGTACAAGTTTCCTACCATGAACTTTGGCATGTACAGGACGGTTGATAAGACGGAACGCGAAAGCGGCCAAAAAGTATAGAGTCGCCTTTTTTTGGTCATGTTTCGTTGAAGCCAAACAAACACAGGCATCTATTTATCTAACGAGGCGGATGATAATAAATTATTTATGTGTAAATGAGTTGTTAGCTTTTGGGATGGGTTTCATTAAAAACATACTTTTTTAAAGTGTTTATCTATTCTTTGAACGGTTGATTTATCCGTGTAGTTTATCTTTTGATACCTTCTACATGCATTCGGTTCTAATGGTCAAGATTTCTGGATACTAATATTGAGGAAGCTTTAACGGATAAAAATACGACTTGATTTAAGCTTTTAAAGTCTTTTGCTGTAAAATCTAGGTTCATCATATCATTACATTTACATTTTGGAACAAGACATCCTGGACTTACAGTTCAGGCAATACATGGATTCAAATTAAGTGTCTGAGGATGACGATATTCTGTAAAATGCTGCAGGTTTCTGAAACGCATCTCCAGTTTTCAGCATATCAATAACTGCCTGACCCATTAAACTAGAATATGGAATCCAAGTAGTGAAAGATTTTTAGTAATTTCTGCTTAGCAACTTAGTGTTGTACAAGTTTTACAAAACCCCTAATAGCTTAAAATGATGTCTCAGGTACTAAC
Organism: Jordanella pulchra; assembly: GCA_034780135.1. NCBI lineage: Eukaryota > Metazoa > Chordata > Actinopteri > Cyprinodontiformes > Cyprinodontidae > Jordanella > Jordanella pulchra. Next base: position 24,750 of record JAUZNJ010055426.1, on the reverse strand, counting down.
CTGACCTTCTTGTAGCACTTGAAAAAAAGCAAATGACAGCAATTAATTTAATGATCCCTTCAGGAATTTGACCTAAATTCAAAGTACAATGGGATACAGACTGAAAGCCATGGTTTAAAAACAGGTTTACGGGCCCTGGCTGTAAACGATAGAAAATATAGTACACAAAATGTTTTCAGCAAGTGGTAGTACATATAGATAATTAGCTATTTTAGTGTTGTGTGTATACATTTAGAAGCGAAAATTGACTGGTCAAGAAGAATCCAAATTTTCCTAAAATTAAGTTCATAAAAGCTTAAAATTTGAAATAATTAATGAGAATTTATTGCCCAGTCTTACTTTAGATTAAAGCTGCCTTTTCTTCTATTTTCTGTTGGATTTGTGAGATTTATTACACAATCTTGTAAAAACAGTACAGAATATCTGTATTTGTTGGGAAAAAAATCAAAAAAGTATAAATAGTATAAATAATACTTTTCTTTTTATATATTGTGGTAATAATATATGATCTACTTCTGAATTGTTCTGATTTTGACACACTGACTGAAGCAAATGTTACAAAAAAACCCACCAAATATTGATATTATACATTTCTAATCCTTTTTATTTCTTTTTTTTAACAGAATATCAAGCCTTTTATAAATTTTTCCATTTTTCACTATCAAGTCTAACAAGCTTGAGTGAGGCCTCTATTCAGAAATGCTCAACAAGCCTCTTGCGGGTTTAGGTTTTGTAACTGTGTTTTTATTGTTTATTTTTAAAGGACGATGGCTGCCGCATCTTTCTTCTTCCCACTATGACAATTTGTGGTTTTGACAGCAAAATATTTTCAAAAAAAAAAACAAATTTGTATTTTTTGCAAACAAATCTAAAATACCTCCCTCCTTCAAGTCAGTGGGCAGCAACAAGTTGGACGGAGGCAGGACTCAAAGAACATGTTGATAACGCTTACATATTCTCTGGCTTCTAAGCTAAGCTATTCTCAGTAAGCATGGTCAGGTACAGGAAATGGACTGGAAGCCATTTATTCCCAATATAAAAAGGACCATCTGAAAATGTAAATAAATATTGTAAATACTATCCTTCTTCAACACATTTGTCTCTTTAAAATAATCCTTGCAGTTGTTGTAATAGTAGTCCATGCAGAGTTAAAATTCATCAGTAAAAGATCCAAATGAATACTGCATTAATGAAAGTGTGTTGTGCTGCAGATTTGAGAATTAACTCCTGAAAAATAAAAAATAAGCAGCTGATTTTCCTGCTTTTGTTCAGGAGGAAACAATTATGCAAGCAGATTATGGGAAAAAAAAGACAGAAACCATATAGTACATCAATTAAAGCCATCTAACAAGCGTCTGCTCGTCACTCTGTTATTGTGTTCTTTACTTGAAGCAGCTGTGTAAAGGATGTAGTGTGGGCTGTGAGCTGTGTGTTTGGGCCATTAATGGTCAGCAGAGACGGAGGCACAGAGGAAAACCTTAGCAGCAGGACAGGAAGAAACAGCTGCTCTACAACAAACACAGCACAGACAGTGTTTGAAATCTCATCCGTCTCCCTCTCAGGGCCTCGGTTTGCATCTCCCTCAAGTCCACACGTGAAGGTAAGCAAAACTTTGCTCTGTTGATATATCAGGACACGCACTCTAACCTCTCTTTCTTTGTTTTGCTCAGCTGGAAACGTGTGGGGGAGTAATGGTGAATCCTGGACCATTCTGGACCGTGCACAACAACACCAGTGAGGAGGCTGATAACTTCAGCTTCCGACTGGAAAACTGCATGGAGTGGAAACAGCTGGCCTGGGCAGGGAGGGATGGGGGAGGTAACCCGGTCCGGCCAGCAGAGGGGAAAAGCCAACAGAGAAACAGGAAGCATGTCTGCGCCACAGTGGTGGTCAGATGGGGAAACAATTCTGTGGGTCTGACACAGGTGCACAGAGAGAATAAAAGGGTCGCTGAGAAACAGTGTCTCATGATGAAGAGCTTGTGGAGTGAAATCAAAAATGTAAAAAGAAGAATACAGAGGGATAAAGCAAGAATGTAGAAAAATAAACATTCTTTTATTCACAACAGAGTCTACATCTGAAGCAGCTCTGGTTATCCCAGTTTAACTGGGGCTGCTAACTTATTTAGTTGGCTGGAGGAGAGCGTGTTAAATAATACAATGAGGGAAACCAGACAGACTGGACTGCAGCTGAACGTTTCAGGGACCAGTGCAGCTTCATTTTTACCCAGAGGGACTCTGTGTGTGTTTGATTAGCAAAACAGATCTGGCTCACATGTTCAATTATTTTAGGTAATGCAGGTTGTACTGATCAGCTCTGCAGTTTCCCAATCATTGTGACCATTGGGCTAAAAGCTTCCTCTATGAGGGGTCTCGAATTTATTCAGAACTGTGCTTGTTATGCTGAATGACTGGAATAAAATGGGTTTACTTTTCTTGTAAAATGCCATAAAATAAAATTTGGTTTGAACCAAACCAACAACAACAAAAAAAAAAAATACAATCTTCAAGCGCTAAACTATTAACAGGCCTAATTGAAGGAGACTGCTTCGATATCTTCACAACATAAGTATGTGAAACAGAGAAGGCAGTTTAGATCAATACATGAAATGTGTTTGTTTACCAGCTGATACAGGTCACTGGCTTACAAAAGTATTCACACTTAAGTAGAAGGAGATTGATGCATCCGGTGGCTGTTAGCGTTTTTTTTCTTCTATAGTAACGGCTGATGTGTGCATGCGTTAATTTGTTAATGTTTCTTACTAGGCAGCACATATTGAGGATTAGTTAGACGGAGAATAATTAGCATCTGCTCTTAAAAATGACCCCGTAATGGTCACTCTCCAGTTAGAAACACTAACTTTAATGTGCTTTACAGGGATGTCAGATCATCCTGGAGGTCCTCCAGGGTCTGACTTGGACAATAAAAGTTGAACTCCTTTCCTCTTAAATGCTTTAATTAATTTATTCATTTTTTGTAATCTCACTGAAGTCAATCACTTGCCCTAGTGTTTACATGTGCTAGCAGATTAGCTCAATGTTTTGACTTTGTGTGATTTGATGGCTCACAGTAACAGCTGTACCTTTTTCTCCCTTAGGATACTTTTTAGAAATCCTCAAACAATCTTTACATTTTAATGCTGTATACTTTATTAATAACTCAACACTTGTTAGCTTAAAAACCATCTGGTCTGAGGGATGTGGATTTTTGGAAAACTAGACTTATCATCAGGAGGCAGATCAAGTATGTTGGCCCTATCAAAATCTGTACAGGAAAGCAGCTTTGCGACAAATGCATACAATTATTTTTTATTACTTATTTATTTTTGTTTGCACTTCAAAGTTTATTTCAAAGCAAAGCCTAAATTGAAATACTTTACTTTTATAGATCTATTGTTTTCGGGTTTTTATCTTTTAATGTCTCTGCAGGTTGGACACTCCATCAGTAGCCTACATTGTCAAGTGCTTCTTCCATGGAACAAAAACACTCCTAATCTAGGTCAAACTCATCGTCTGTAATCTATCTTTTAACATACTTTAACAGCTGAACAACACGCTCTTCCTGAACTGCCTCAGTTTGGGTTTCTTGACCAAAGGCAAAAAAGAAGTCTTTATTCCAAGACTTTTTAGTTTGTGCCCGATTATTCCCCGATTATTTTTAAAAACTGTCGTGATCGGGGTGGACAAGAAGGAATTGAGCGGGTAACTAAATATTCAAAAACACTACGTAATCCCAGGGTACCTTGCTGCTGTGCCTTGCATTACCTAATCCCATAAACCATCGCGAGGAGAGGCGGGGACGGTGCTAGTTGCCGGAGCAACACACATGTCATAAGGCGAGCCCCGCCCATTCTCTCGTCTCCAGCCAATCGTTGAGCGTAGAAATGACATCATTGTTATTTTCAGTGGGGCTGCAGCTTAGAGGTGGATAAAGTTCGTCTCCACGTTGGAAGTGATTTAAAGTATTACCTGTTTTCGGAGTCCGATTTAATATAGTTATTAGAAGGGTTGAATAATCCAAACCTGGATGTTTGAGGAGTAAAACAAAGCAGCTCTGCGGCAGAAGAAGCACCTTTTTTTGTTTTGGTTTGTCGATGACGGGACGGTTCACAAAGGAAAACTTTTCTCGGGACGCAAAGTTGTCAAGTGAGTTGAACTCCAACAATAGGCAGCCTCCGCCTCGGGACACACTGTCACACATATGTAAACAGACCAAATCGGACTCTTATTTAAACACGAATACTTTGAGGGAATAGAATAAAAAGTTTATGTCTAGAAAAAGCAGTAAAATGGAAGCGACCTTCTACGACGAAGCTGTTAACGCCTCCAACTCCCAGCATGAAGGGGCGGCTGTGTACGGGTTCAACCCCAAAACACTGAAACAAAGCATGACCCTGAACCTAAACGACCCGAAAAACTTCAAACCCCAGCTGGGGGCCAAGGCTCTGGACATTCTGACTTCGCCTGATGTCGGGTTACTGAAGCTGGCCTCCCCGGAGTTGGAGAGGCTGATCATCCAGTCTTGTAGCGGGTTAACGACCCCCACCCCGACCCAGTTCGTTTGCCCCAAGAACGTCAGCGACGAGCAGGAGGGCTTCGCAGAGGGGTTCGTAAGGGCCCTGGCTGAGCTCCACTACCAGCAAATACCCGCCGCCCAGACCGGCGGAACCAGCGGCGGAACTGCTCCATGCGAGGGCGGCGGAATTCCCTACAGCTGCACAGTACGCACGGAACCACCCGAATACACCAACCTGGCCGCCTTTAACCGAACCGTGGGATCGGCGTCCGCACCTGTCGCAGAGAGGCACCCGCCCACTAGTTATCCAGGAGCGCCGCAGCCGCCCCACAACCCCACGGACCACCAGCTGGCGGCGGCGCAGCACCACCCGCGGCTCCAGGCGCTCAAGGAGGAGCCGCAGACGGTGCCCGATTTGTCCGGGGAGACGCCTCCGCTGTCCCCGATCGACATGGAGACTCAGGAGCGCATCAAGGCGGAGAGGAAGCGCATGAGGAACAGAGTGGCTGCGTCTAAGTGCCGGAAAAGGAAATTGGAGAGGATCTCCCGGCTGGAGGAGAGGGTGAAGAATCTGAAGACCCAAAACACAGAGCTGGTTTCCTCCGCCAACGTCCTTCGAGACGAGCTGGCTCTGCTTAAGCAAAAGGTCATGGACCACGTTAACAGCGGCTGTCAGCTCATCCTGACGCAGCAGCTCCAAGCTTTCTAGACTGCAAAAGCTCAAAGGAGCAAATGAGGGACCAAATGCAACTTCAGATGGCGGCTTCAGACCTTTCATCCACTTTTTTTTTTCTACAGACAGTTTGGACACGAACGGTCCATGAAAATGAAGCCATCACTTTAATATTTCAGACTCACATAGTTGAGAGAAACTTTTTATTTTGTTGTTGTTGTTCTTTGGTTTGGCACTTTTGTCTGTCACTACATTTTATTACTACAATAAATTGTAGATCACGCGTGAGGAAATAAAAAGTGCACCTCATCAGAAGACTGTGATCCAGCTGCACGCCTTGTCTTGCAAATGTCAAAACAGCAATACTGGAGTTTAGCGCTGTAGCTCATGCACCAGATGTACAGATCCTTCACACCCTCCGGACTTTTTTTCTTTTTTAGGTGTGTGTGTGTGTTTATAACGTTTACTGACAGCTGCCTTAGTTTCAAAACACCTCTCTTCCTACGACTTTATAGCGTGTAACATGTAAGCTCTGGAAAATAACACTTTGTAATATTTGTACGCAGCATTTTGAGCACTTAACTGTAAATAAGGCTAAACAATAATAATAATAATAAAAAAAGACTAACGAAAGTTGGACACGCGTGCGAGCATCTTTGTCTAATTTCTAAGGACTTTGCAGCAGGACGTTTTGTTATTGCAGACGGGACAATGAGTCATTCTGTGGCGTGTGAGGCGCGAACGCTTATTGGTCAACCGGGGCTTCCGGAAGTAAGCTGCAGGGAGCCATATATGGCAAGATGACTGGGAAGGCTGAATCACTGCCCCCCCACGACTCCTACAAGTAACTCCCTCCTTCCCCCGAAGCAAACGCAGATTTGTTTACACAACGGATAAGTGTATAGTAAAAACACAGTGTAGAACTTAAACATTTTTTTATTATTTATGAACTTGTGACATATATATATATATATATATATATATAAAACTAACAACATGTTTGGACATATATACAGAGCGATATGAAGGCCATAGAAACGGTGAGGACCACAAACATTGTCACTAGAACCCTGTAAATATTATGAGATGATCTGGATATCCTTTTTAAAGAGGTGTTCAAGGAGCAGAAATGCGGATGTTTAAACTTGAGCTTGTTCTACAGACCCTGTTATGCTCAGACTCCACACGGACTCCAAAAATCTCACAAATTCTGATTATTTGAGCAGTTCTACAAAGTGCATTGGACAAGTATTTAACCTTCCTAGCTGTTGTCATGCTGCAACTGCAAACCTTTAGAAAAGTATAGAAAAAAAAACAGATTTCCAGCCCACATTGAAATGGTTACTTAAGCACATAATCCTATGTATGCCATTAATATTTTGTGGCTGTAACTTAGGGGAAAAAAAAAAAGTAAAATGGAACTTTCAACAAAAAGAAGAATAGGCAGGAATCACAACTAAAATGGGACAAAGAATTAGTATTAAAAAGGATATTTGACAGTAAATTTGTGTTCACCAACAATTTGACCAAATCCAAAGTAAATGTAACCTGATTTAAAGATTTTGCTTTTTTTGATTGATATTATTGTGTGACTTACCTCTTTAAGCAGCAATCCCTTTAGTAAATCCTTTAAACGTTTTTGATAAGAAATTCTTAACCAGCTTAACCACTGGAATCTTGTTCTCATTTACACATTAATTCTTTTCTGAAGCTTAAACAGACTCTGTAACAGCCTTTAATTTTGTGGTAAGCAAGGCATTAAAGTTGGACACCGATGCTCTAGTGTCTGGGGGAAATGACTCATGCAGCAGTTTCCCAGCATTATGGTTCCTCTTGCTCCATACTCTGTAAACCACAGGCATGATCCACATCTTTCACTTGTTGAACAGTTTCCCCCCATGATCCATTTCCATGTGGCTGTCCCAGAGAAACACTGATCTCCAAGGGTCACCTCCGTCCTACGGGTTGGGGGTGAGAGCCTCTCAGCTGACCTGCATGCCCTCTTTACCAGCCAGCCTCTGTCTGTGGATGTGGTCCTGCTCCAGTTCTTCGTGACTGGGGTGCCACAGCTGAGCCAGGATGCGCTCCATGTTGAGAGCGTACATCGTGTGGGAGGGCATCACGCCGCGATGAACCTACATCACAGATGATACAGGGAGCATTGAGAAAGTAAATCCACAGGTTGTTTGGTTTTTTTTTTTTCTATAAAGAGATTTCTTACAAAACATCTAGAAGATGCAATACTTTACCCTGCAGATTACATTAGGGCTGCACCTATAAATTATTAGCATAATCGACTAATCCATGTTCTTTTTTGTTAATTGCATAACCTGAAAAGGCATACTTTTAGCAAATTAAGATTTCTTAAAAAAAAGAATAATAAAAAGTAAGTATTTATAATAAAGAAAAAAACTATACAAGACATTTTAAATTAAATTCAAAATAGCAAAATGTAAAAAAATATAAGTACATACACCTGTAATATATATTTTTCTATACTTGCACAGTTTGATCTTAAATCCAATTGTTTAAGTGTAAAAAACAAATATATTCTATTTAAAGTTTTATATCTGTAGAGTTCTGTCTACAGTAATGCAGTAAATAAGTTAATCTTTTAGCAAAGCGGGACGTTTTAGAACCTCTGTACCATTACTTAGCTAGTGATTAGTTTACCAGATTAGTTGACCATTATTTCAATAATCAATTAATCACAATTAATTGTCTCAGCCCATTAAAATAAACACAGACAAGCTTTACAATCAGCAGGTGCCCTATACAAAATGATCAGTGATACACTGTGATGGTTTTAGAGAGTGGGGATCGTCTTCTCAAACAGCCCTTTGTTAATCATTGTGAGTAGAAGAAAACCCTGATAATCAACCAACTGCTGCAGAGATGTGAAATAAAGCAGGATTGAATCACTAAAACGCTGTTTTTAGAAAACATTTATGGTTTAAAACAATTGATTGACCTGATGACTCTGACCCCTCGATTCCACTGAAAGTAGAGGCGGCTCTGCTGGGCCGCCGCAGCTGATCATAACAGCTCTAGTAAGGCGGGGAGGTTCCACTGAAAGAACCTCAGCTCGCTCTGAAGTGTCCCAAAAGAACGGCTGTTTGCTGTTTTCTAAAATAGGCAGCTGTTCTATTTTGGCTGTTTCAAATTAACGTTGATCTGGAGCAGAGTGGATCGTTCAGACAGGAAGTAAGTGGATGAAACGAAAAGTGGATCCGGTCGAGTTTCCAAGTAAAAGAGTTCATTTGCAGATTTTGGATCGCATTTCCTGGACTTTTATGTTATAAACAAATATGTTAACACAGGTAATCAACAGCCCTAATAAATATGACCATTAAATTGAAAGAGTAACTAAAAAAAAAAAAAAGACAAAATATTAACACTCACTTTACTCATGATGGAAGAGAAAAAAAAGTTTTGCTGGTTCATTGTTTTATTAAAAGTTCTCTGCTGTAACACAATCCTGACATGATCTTAGTTCAACCGCAGAGTCGCCCCACCCTAAAAAAGGATCCGTTGGAATAGGAGCTGCGGCACAAACCAGCGGGGAACCGAAGAGGGAGACTTGCATTGTGTTTTTCTTTCAAATGTAGCAATAAAAGCCAAAGAGTTTAAACTGCAGGATGGTGTGACTGGCTTTCTCTTACTCTAGGGGGGTGGGGGGAACAAACTAAGAACTGAACTTCCCTTCGGGGATCAATAAAGTATAATTGAATTGAATTGTAAAAAAACAAAACATGGCACATTTTTTTTGACATACTAAATGAAGCCTTGGTGATACTTTTCTCCAGCAAATACGAAGGAAACCGTCAGAAATTCTGAAAAAATGGATGAAAAGCAGCCAAAGACATTGAGGTGGAACAATTCTGCTAGTAGTGATGAACCATAAAACACCTGCATCTGTATCTGCAGCAAAATATAACTTATTTCCCACTGAAATTAGCAGGTTAGCCTGAGTTTTTTCCAAACACAGGTCAACCCGCTAACAATCTGCATTTGACTCCTTTTGTGTTGGAAAAAAAACCGGGTCTGACCCCCTGCTGGCATCCCCCCCCTACTGCTGCGTGTCTGGTGACATCATCACGCTGGGTTGGCGTTGATGATGTCAACAGTGTGACAGAAATCAGGAAAGTAAACAATGGAGAGCAACATGGAAGGGAGCCAGGCTGTAGCTTTATTGTGTCGCTCTCGCCACTGCTGCGCCACGTTTATCGAATGAAGGCAGAGTTTTGTTGACATCTGTACGTTGAGCTCAGTGATGTCACATAAATTAGCAATGGTTCGCAGCCTTTTTCTACTTGTGTAACCCTTTAGGCATGTTGTCTTACTACGAGTACCTCCCTCAGTCAAAAGCATTGATGACTGTCCAAAGACTGGAACTTATAATACCTGATTGTAATATAAAATATATTTTATTTCATCTTTTAACTTAAGCATTTAACCATCAGGCATTTTATTCTTTTAAACTCAAATAAAAAAAAAAAAAAACAAGATACATATGTTGCCTGGAAGTTAGCAAAGAATTGAAATAAATACCAAATAAATCATATTATAAACCTGCCTTATAAAACTGGAGCTCCTCAGAGTAACTGCCCTATAATCACATTTAAACTTGATGAATTGGGAACAAAATGCTGAAGAAAACATATAGTCAGACTTTCATCAAGACTCCTGAGCTTGTTTTGATGAGCTCTGATACCAGGCTGTTCTCTACATCCAGTCTGCTCCTCTGCTGGGTTTTGAAGATGAACTTAAACATATGAGAAAAACTTATATTTCGGCTAATAAAAGCTTGTTTTGTTTTTCAACTGGGTCCTCAAAAAGCACAACAGATCCCAGCCCTCATTTATTTTATTACCTAAGAAATGAAATCTTTCATGTACCCCTTGCAATGCACTCATGGATCACAAGGGGTCAAAGTACCACCGGCTGGGTATTATTAAATTAGCAAGTCGACCCGGCTCTGATGTTCCTACTGTATGCCGATCTGAGGCGAGCTGTTTGATGGCACTTTTAACCCGTGTCGCTCGCCGAGGTCAGTGAGCTGTTCCTACTGCCACTAAGTCATTAGTTCTTGGGTTTTAACTGTTTTTTTTTGGGCCGGTAGAACTGGATACAAGTCTCTAAAAAGTGTTAACTGAGACAAGATTTAATCCAAAATTTAAACCAGGTGGAGCTAAACCAAAACTTCTGGATAGAGCCTACTAAACAACTAAAAAAAAAACCCAAAAAATTCATCTTCAATGCCAAATGTTTAGATATTATTTACAAGCTTGTTGCAATTACTCCAGCTAATCAATAATCAGTTACTAAATTAATAGATTATCATTGCAATAATCATTAAGTACTGTTAACCTGATTCATCGTTTCAGCTCTAACTGCAACAGTTGTCGTCTCCATCCCCAAAAATCCCCATTAAAGGAAATTAAGTTAAGGAATAAATGGCATCTAGTTTGAAAGGTAGAATAGTTTTAAAAATACACTGTAAAGCTAAACAGAATTTTACTCAAACACAGTCTGTTTAAGACAGGCTTTTCAATACATTAGTATCTAATTCACACAATAATCCAATTCGATCTGAATGGACCAGAAGATAACAAACCTGATTACTGTAAAGGCTGGGAGTTTGGCCTCCTTTCATGTGATTAAGGCTTATTTCAGAGCAGCGTGGATGATAGTTTGTTCTCTGTTTGTACAACACAGATCCAAAGAAATGAAGCTATAAAAACGGACTATTTGTGGTCATTTTTCACCTTTAAAGCTTCCAAGAGGTCAAACAGGCTGATTGGAGGCAGCGGCGCAGGTAGAGTGTCAGAGGAGCAAGCCAGCAAGTGAACGGCTTTCTGCTCGGCGTCATCAGGCGACACCTGAGGTGGTGGGCATGCGGGTAGAGAAGCACTGGGAGGCGGACTTGAAAGGGAAAAAAAAAAAACAAAAAACGATTACATTTAAATTTATTAGAAACATTTAGGAGTAGGTTTCCTGTTCTTTTCTGTTTACCATTCACTAATGCCGTGGTAAGCAGAAAGGCTGTTCTTGAGATAAGGCCGAGGCGTGACGTCAGTACCAAAGGCGTAAGGGAAGTGCCCGTCACGTAACCGATACGCTTTCCTCCGTGTGATTACAGCAGTCAGGACATCCTTCAAGTGGTGCTAAAATAAGAGTTCAGCTCCTTTTATTTTCAAACACACAAAAAACATGGCTTCCCTTCATTGGCTTATGATAAGCATCTTGAGAAACTCCATAAAAACAAAATCAAATAATAATCGTGTGCAGGACTATGGTCAACAGCCCACCTCCACAGCACAGATCATGGTGCTGATGGCATCTTCTGTGACGTTATCCAGCCCCATCTCGAAGGCGGTGACCATCATGCGGGCCTCCAGCTGGCCCCGCGTCGGCAGCAGCAGCGTGTGGCCACTCAGGCGCACCTCCTCCTCCTCGCTCCCCGCCTCGCGTGGGCTGAACGGCTGCGCGCCGCAGAGAGGGTTCTGTGGCTGGAAACGATGCTGAGACCGCAAAAGGCAACAACAGAAGCAGACAGTGAGTCAATGATTAAAAGAAAAAAAAAAACCAACTCATGATATTAAGTCAGCATATCTGAAACACTTCCTCTGCAGTGAGAAGAAAAACAAAGGGATTAAAGATTTACATCAAATTTCTGTCTGGTGGAACACTTCTTCTTTCCTTTTGGTTTGCCAGGCTTGGAGGCGCAGCTTCCCTGCCTCTGTGAAGGGCCGGTGCCCTCTAGAGGATGGAAAAGGAAACACAAGGAGCATGAGGAACACAAACGAACACCAAACTAAACTGACAAAATAGAATGAAATCATGGAAAGCACCTTATAATGGCGTCACACGAGCTATGACACCTGCCGACAGAACTGTGTTCGGATTTTATTTATCTTGAGCAAACTAAAGTACAGAACAATTCCTACTTCGTAAACAGAACAGAAACTCCAGACCCATGTTAAAACGTTAAACTACTTTATGTGCAGCAGTACTCTGAGTAGAGGTGCCCTGATTGATCCGATACGACTCCAGCATGAATCCTACGTCACTTTTATGACTTATTATGTAGTGTGGAATGACAGAAGATGGTGTGACTAGCTTTTATAATTCTATTTCTTCTTCGAAAAAAAAAAAAAAAAAAAGAAAAACATACCCAAGGTTATAGTTTGCTTAATGTTTGAATAATCGTCCCAAATTCTTGTCTTTGAGCAGCAGTCCCTCTTTAACCTGTTAAAATTAGCGCCATCTCCGTCCTTCGTAGGTAATCTTTAACCCACCCCCCTCTGGGAAGCACCTACATTTACAACACTCTGCTGCTATGTAATCGAACTCTGATCAGTGAGTGGTGATGTGAGATACACCACCAGAAGTGCCGTGACACCCAGATGGTAGGAGGCGGCTTCACATTGAAGTCACCCAATGCCAAGAACCGGCACACACCATCCCACCGGTCGGACAAGACACCGAAGCCACAGGACGTGAACCAAATGTCAGAGACCAAAGGGAGAACCAGAAACCCCAGCAAAGCCATGACCCACCGAGGGAGAGTGCAGAGAACAGAGCTGTGAAGACACCATTTTTAATATTGATCAGCTATTAGGGTCGGACGATCAATTGGTAGAACATGGCCACTTTTTCTGGTACGTTAGTTATTCCAGCCACTTTGTACAAAACGAACAAATCTGTTATCCGCTTTTCTAAATTTTACAGTCAACCTGCATCCTAATACAACACAGCCATGCACATCAAAACACACCTAGATTTTACTGACTTGTTTTTTTGTTTTTAATTGGTCACAAAATTTAAATACAAAGAAGACAGCAGTCGCTATGTTTCTCAAGGATGCATGTCTGTATTTAGAATAATTTCAAAAAGATAAACTGAACCACGGCTTAACTAACACAACCTGGAAAGAACAGAGTTAACTCTGCGACCATTTTGCATTGGAGTAGGTTTGCAGCAGAAAATATGGTCATAAAACCTTTTAACGTGTTAAAGATGACAAACCAAACTCACCTGGTGTGGAGACAATGATCTGGCATCGGGTCAGAATGGCCAGGAGGAAGTCGTTGTGAAAGTGGACTAAGATAGAAAAAGGAGATCTATGTTAAGCTATAATGCATTAACAAACACCCGCATGGAAAACATCTGGAAATCACCAACCATTTTCCTGAGGCAAAAGTCGACGTGCCTCAACATCAAACTCTTCTTTACTGATCTTCTGCTTGAACCATAGCTTTAAGTTTGCCCAGTAGCTGAAAATACAGGACAGACAGGAGAGTGGCATAACCCCAAACTAGCTACATTAAATCGTTACGGATTCTTTAATGCTTTCTTCTATATCTTTACCATCTGTTTTCATTCAATCAGCCTAAGAACGTCCCCCACTTTGCAAGAAATTGAGCCAATTAATAACAATGATAACGTTTAACAAATAAAAAATACATGTAACCACAATAAAGCACAAAGACCAGATGTATACTGTGCGCCACATCGCTCGGACGGCACCAAAATCCAAAAGAAAAATAAAAAAACGTGAGTGCGAGGATAACTGCTAAAAACATTAGCCAGCTAAGTGCTAGCTAGGCGCTAATATGCACATATAGCCGAGAAGCCTCAGATTAGCTGGTATATTTGCGACATATTTACAATTCATCCACATTCAGGAAACCAGTTCACAAGAATTGCATCTTACTGTTTCACATTATCGCCGATTGCATCCGTTAAATTCTTCTTAGCAATATCCAGCTCACTAGCGTGACCCGCCATAGCGTCAAATACGCGTCATCATCAAACGACACCGTTTTTCCTTTTATAAACATACGATATGAAAAAAAATCAGGCATGAATCATGTGCAGTTTTTTTTGCTACCTTATAAATAGCTATTTAGTTCATAAATTGTATTGTTGTTTATTATATTTGTTTCTAAACTAGAATTTGTGTGAAAAATCACGTCATCACTACTGCCACCTTGTGACAGAATACGGTATTCCTGCTATAGATCTAAGTGAATTTATTTTTTTATTTTGTATGTGATTGACCAATAAAAACTATTGAATATCTGTAAAATAAAACACAGCAATAAATTGTTTTTTCCCCTTAATTTTGCAGAATAGGGAAAACAGTATATATATCTTCAACTGGCTATTCAAATAGCTTTTTTATTTACAACCTTTTCTCTAAAACCTCTTCATAAATTCCAGTGAAATAGGTTGCGTTTATAAGTTACCTTATCAGGAAACGCAGAGTGTTTTAGCATCACTCTAGTTGTTCTATAAAGGTTTGTCAGAGAACATTGATGATCAAACAGCTTCTTAAATGTAAAAGAAAATACAAGGTTTAAAGCAGGGTCAGATTGAAAAACAATATCCCAAGTTAAGAACATTTCCCAGAGAACTATTGAATAACCATTTAAACAAAGAAAAAGGGTAGCACTAAGGCTAAATGATATATTAACAATATCATTTATTGTTTCCCCGACACACTGCAGAGACCAATTATGAAATATTTTGTTAGAAGACCATATTTTCTTCAATCTTTTACCCTTTATCTGTGCTACCAGGACTCTTTCTGTTATTTAGCATCTTGGGCATTATTGTTAAATGCATACCAATCAGTTACCATTAAGACAAGACTAGAGTGAGAACAGCAAACCTACAAAACCATCGCCATCCTTGTAAACTGACAGGGTGGGCGACACAGGTATTTATCAGAGAAGCAGCCATGATTTACCATGGGAACTCTGGAGGAGCTGCAAAGATCCACAGCTCAGGTAAGCAAATTTGTTGACTGGATATTTGATAGCTGTACTCTGACAAATCTGGCTTTTTTAATGAATGAAACAAAAGAAGCCTCAGGAAATCTTGTTTGTATTTTACCATTGGCCATACACACCAGAGTTGTAAAATAAAGTTCTCAGGTCAGAAATGAAACTTGAACTTTTTGCTTAACACACAAACTGCTATATGGGGAAGAAAGCAAAACATTGCATCTGATTCTGGATGCATCACTTACATCAGGAATTAGCATCTCCAGTCCTTAAGGGCTGGTATTCTGGTATATTTCAGTTTTTGGATGGGTTTTGTTCCAACACACCTGACTGAAATGGCTAAATTGCATTCTGCAATAAGAATTTTTCAGACTTCTTAAAATTATTTAATTATTAGAGGGTCTGAATACACCTTTCTTATACATCATCCAAAATAGTTAAGTTATCTTGAGCTTTTTCTGTATTTGTGCTGCTATATGTTTTGGCTGCTGGATCACATAGCGACAACTTTTCCTCATTCAGCTTCATTCTGTCTCTGTTCTCCCACTCAGCGGTAGTTGTTAACTTCCATTAATAAGTTTATGCTCTCTCTGTTTTTACACTTAGTGTAGCTTCATCTGGTCTGTTCCTGTTAGACTGTGACTCCATTCTATATTGAAGTATCAGCTGTGCTGCTGGCATCTACATCTCTGTTTATAGATGTTGGAACTTGGCCTGTTTCCAATGTTGTCCTGTTTCTGTTACTGTGACCCACTTTATGACCTCTTTTCATCTTCTGACGTGAGAGCTGGGTTGGAGCTCAACTGCCTGGCTGTGTCTTTCCTGGACTAGGACACCTGTGGTGATAGTTAACAGTCACCCTTTGTAAATCTGCTTCTTTATATATGTCTGCTTCTATCTCTTTGAACACCAGGCAGTCAGCCTCAGCAGATGGCGTTGTTACACTGAGCCTGGTACTGTTGGAGGTTTCTTCCTGTTAAAAAGGAGGTTTTCCTCTCCACCGTTGCTACATCAATGCTTGGGGTGAGGGATTGCTGAAGAGTCAATGACAAAATGCAAGCAAAAATTGTTGCTGCAAGCTCTTCTAGGAGCATATCTTGCAAGTCAGTGACTGGATGCAATCAATTGGTTTTCCTGACCAATCTGATAGTATTGTCTCTTTAAACTCTTAAAGTGCCTTGAGACGACATGTGTTGTGAATAGGTGCTATATAAATAAACAAAGCTGAGTTGAACTCAAATGAATTTATTAACTATTTAATAAACCGTGTATGATTTTCCTTCCATCTCATGAATAAATAAAACTAAACGAAAAAAACCCACTGATGTTTATTTATTACTAGAGAAAGTATAACAAACTTTAAGTGTGTATAAAAACACAAATTAGACTGTTTTAGAAAAGGGAAAACGAAAAGATAATGTCCCAAACACATTCTGTAAGTGACTGGAACAAGAACAGATTGGTCTTGTGTTTGAATCATCAAACGTCTGTATAGACAACTGAATTATCTAAACAACATGTAAAAGTTGATGTGATCAAAGTCATTCAAATAATGGTTTAAATTGTACTGTATCTTTTTTCTCTAAACACCAAAACTTGAAAGGCTATTGTAATTTCCCACTCCACTGCTTTATGATCATAATAAAAGTTTACAAACTAGACTAAAAATAAATTTAAAAAATTACAGCCTGTGGCCTTTGTAGGTGGTATTTTTGAAATATTGACTGAACAGCCGGTTTTAAGGTATTTTCTTCTCTTTTTTTTAATCACATCAACGCAGACCTCATTGCCTTTTTGTGTTAAAAGCATTCAACCACTAGATGGCGGTATTTCCTCTGACTTGACCAGGCTTTCAGGAACTGTAAAATGCTCCAAATCCTGTGTTGTGGCTGTAATTCTACTATAACTATTTAAGAAAACTCAGATGTTTAAAAATCTTCTGAAGGGGTTGCTCTCTGTTGTCCATAATCTTCTTCACTTTATGAATAATTCTCCTTTATGAAATAATCTCCAGATGTTCCAGAGAAGTTCCTAGAACAGAACTGACCTTCTTTATTAGCTTGTGGAGCTTTTTTAGGTCATTTGCTCTGATGCCGTTACACCAACTGATGATTGGGGAAGAGATCACACTTTTCACAAGAGACTTATAAAAAATATGCTGCATCTTTTTGCAAACACAAAAGGACCTATACTTCTTTAGGAAGTACAGTCTGCTCTGTCCCTTCTTGTAGACGGCTTCAAGGTTTCGTCTCCAGTTTAGTTTGTTGTCCAGGTTAACACCACTGTATTTATACTGCTCCACCACCTCCACATCTTTCCCCATGATGAAACAGGAACAAGTTGATGGATTCAACTTGTTCCTGTTTCTTCTGTAATCTACAGTCATCTCCCTTGTTTTGCTAACATTCAGGATCAGATGACTGTTTCTTCAACATGCCACAAAACTGTTCACCAGCTCTCTGTACTCAGCAACGTGTCCATCTTTGATGTACCCAGTGACTGCAGAGTAATCTGAAGTTTTCTGCAGGTAACAGAAGTCTGAGTCTCTTTTGGAACTGGGACAAGGCAGGAAGTCTTCCACATCACTGGAACTATCTTCTGGGTCAGACTAAGATTAAGGAAGTGCTGTAGAATCCCACAGAGCTGCTCAGCACAGACCTTCAGGACTCTGGGGCTTATTACGATTCAGTCTCTCCAGATGCCTCTTTACTTGACCTTTACAGATAGAAAGGTGAAAGACAGAGGGAGCAGCCCCATCTTCTGACTTTGCTGACAATCAACTCACAGAAGCAGAAGAGCCAATGGTAGAGGAGACCAGGATGTTCATGTGACCATGAGCTGGAGAGAAAAATGCTCAGCTTGTTCCTGAACTCAACCTGTTGAAGAATGTATTCAGTTCATTTGTTCAGTCCAGACTCCCATCTGTCTGATCATCCTGCTTGAGGCCTGTGATCTTCTTCATCCCAACCACACATATCAGATATTGCTCTATTGGAGGTTATTTTCCAGCCTCCTCCTGTAGGCCTCATTACTTTCTCTTATCTTGCGCTTAAGTTGCTTCTGTATAATCCTCAATAATTCCCGGTCTCCCTTAAAAAGGGTAGTTTATTCTTGTTGAGTAGTTGCTTTAGATCACTTTTGACCCGTGGTTATTTGGGATGCATTTCACTGTTCTGGTAGGGATTGTGACACAGAAGTTTATGTAGTCAGCCACAAACTCAGTCATTGCATTTATGTCCTCTCCATGTTGCTGACACAGTGCATCCCAATCTGTAGCCTCAAAACAACCTTGGAGGGCTTCTTCAGCGTCCTTTGACCATTTTCTTACAGTTCTTTTTGATGAAGGTTGTCTCTTATTAAGTGGCCTATACTCTGAGCAGAGAAAAACAAGATTGTGATCGGATCTCCCAAGAGGAGGTCTTACTTCAGAGATGTAGGAGTCCTTCACATTTGCATAAAACAAGTCACAAGTCTTGTTTTCTCTGGTAGAGAAGCTGACAAACTGTTGGTATGTTGGCAGTGTAGCAGAGAGTGAGACATGATTAAAATCACCAGTTACTGCCAAAGATTCATTTGGCTGTTGTGGCTGTAGCCTAGCAACAATGGAACTGATTATATCACATGCAGTGTTGGCAACGGCAGAAGGTTGAATGTAAATGGTTAATAAATGAAAACTGGTAAACTCTCTTGACAAATAATATGGCTAAAAAACAACTGTCAACAGTTCAATATCGTGGCTGCAGTGACAAATCTCCATAGTAACATGCCCTGGATGATACCATCTGTTGTTCACAAGCACTACTAACCAACCTCCTTTGAATTTTCCAGTCTTCTTTAAATCTCTGTTAGCTTGTATGATCAGAAAACCTGAGAGAGAGACGCTGGAGTCTGAGACATGATTCTGCATCCACGTTTGAGTAAAATACATAATGCTGCATTGCCAATATTCTGGCTAGGTCCTCGCTAGGCTATGGAGTTTTTCCAGCTTGTTTCCTAAAGATCTCAAATTGCCCATGATAATTGATGGAAGACATGGTTTAAATTTCTTTTTCCTCTCTTTTCTCCTTGCTCCTACTCTGCATCTCCAATGCCTCCTTTTCAGCTCATCTGGTACTTGCGGAAGAACAGCTTTAAAGATGTTAGTTAGAAGCTAACAAGTGTAAAAAATCAACTTGCCATTGTTAGTTGTGGTTACGCATCATAAAAAGTTTCCAAAAAGAAGAAAAATAACAGTAAAACCCCTCCAGTTTCACAGCGCACAACAACAAAATCAATAATCAATTACATTTCCATTTGGGATAAATAAAGCGTTTTTGAATTGAATTGAACAGAGGCTGTATCCACGTTGTCTGTGCTTTCATCCACAGCTAATGAAAAAAACTGGACAGTTGCCCATTTCTTCGGCCAGCTGTGTCGCTAAATTTCCGGCTATTTCCTTAACTCGTTCCGCGATGGTATTTCATTCACTGACATTTTGGAAAGTCTGTACTTTATCAGGACACACCTGCTCACACACCTTTAGCATACACTGCTTCAAAAATGCACCCTCCGAAAAAGATTTTGAAGCTTGGGCAATTTCTTCAGCCACAATAAAGCTTGCTTTCACCGCTGCATCATTTTTGGCTGTGGCTTTTGTAAACAATTTCAGCTGCATTTGCAATCTGTCTTTTAAATCTGCTGCAATTTTTTGGTTTTCTTTTTTTTACGGCACTAGTAGCTCGTTTTTCTGACAGTAGGCTGACAGGAAAGGGGGATGAGAGGGGGAGAGACATGCGGGAAAGGACCGCAAGCTGGATTTGAACCTGGGTCGCCCACTTCGAGGACTAAAGCCTCCACACATGGGTCGTGCGCGCTAACCACTGCGCCACCTGTTTTTCTTGAAGGCTAAATTTCACATACTTAGCTTCGTGTTTGGTTTCCAAATGCCTACTACGTATGTTGTATTCTTTCACGACGGACACTGTCCCAGAAAACAAAAGACACGCTGGTTTTTCACCTTGAAGTACAAATAGGTACTCGATTTCCCATTGGTCATCAAACAAGCCGTGTCTCATTTAGTGGGCTGGGTCCTTCGAAGGACGCAGCCTGCTAAATGAGACACGGCCACAGTCTTCCTTGTAAATCAATTTTTCTTTTCTTAGACATTTTTATGTTAGCTTGTCAATCTTTCCGTTTTATTTGCTAGGAAAATAATAATCAGCTTGAGGTGACTCTGCTGCACTCTAGTGGCGAGAAGCCCTAATGTTCACTGGTAACAATCGGAAGGCATTATGGGAGATGTAGTTTGTTGTCAATTTGTGCTCAAAACCTATTTTAAGCCCATCAATGGGCCTGTAAAACGGTGGTGGGTGGAGAGGGCCACATAAAATGACGTAGCGGACTACATGTGGCCCGCAGGCCTTGAGTTTGACACATGCGGATTAAAGCTTCCAAAAAGGAATATTAATTTGTTTGGGTTGTCGCTGTAATAGAGGGGCCTTTTGCAGCTGGATTTTACAGTGAAAGAAATAGTTGAGGTAGAGTCAGGGGAAGCAGTGGTTTATTCTTTACTCAGCATCAATCAACCAAGGACAGAAACCAAAACCACTTTCACTTGACATGGGAATCTACTTTCACCAATCTTCACCTAATTAAATACAATACATTTGGCCAAATACATTTACATTTACACATACCTTTATATAAAGATTTTCTCCTTTATCTTTACACCATAAAAAACACCACAAAACCAATAAACAACCCCCCCCCCCCCCCCACTATGCACAGGCATTTGCTAAATTTTACCCATCAGTAGCCCCTCAGAGTAACAATTACGACCTCACTTCTCAATGAGAAGCAGCTGTGCAGAGCCCAGAACAAAAGGGTACATGCTAATCATTAAAACATTCAAAAAAATATAATTAAAGCTTCTTGTGTGCAAATTGTTTTTTCTTTGCAAACCTATGCTTCAATGGCAGCGCTAAATAAAGTGCAAAAAGTGTTTTAAAGTGCTATACAGTGAGTTTAGTACAAATAGTCCCAGTAATGAAAATCTCTTCATTACAGTTGCATTCAAATGAGTTTCAATATTTTTAATCAACTAATAGTGTGAACTTTTCATAACATAAGACCTTTAAGTTAATCAAAGGGGGAAAGATGATTCTGGACCCCTGTGTACCACTTTTTATGAGTTACTAGCTTTCCTATTAAAGAAAATCAAAGCGTCTGTCTGTAACTGTAATGACTTATAGAGTAATTGTTGGAATATTTGAAAAATGTCCCATTTTAACCACTCCAAATATCCTGCACTGTTCAATAGTCTGTTACATCTACTGCTGATGAGGAATGCAGCAACAAAAATATACTTCCCTAAGAAGAGATTTAAGTCTATTTTTCCTTCTAGCGTGGTCACCAGCTATATTCGGAAACTCATTGCTTCTTTATAGTAGATGTAAAATATTTCTGTGGTTCCTCTGTGGCCCCTCAGGTTAAAACCCCTCTCAGGCAGTTTAGGCCTGGTTGGGAGGCCTTTTTGTTTTTCTCTGTTTTACTCATGGTACAAAAACAGTTGAGTAGTCAGGGTGATGGCTTCTTTGGCTCTGTCTCCCCAGGCGGTCATGAAGTCTTAAACAGAGCGCAGTGACTCACGCTATTCATCACAATAAGTGGGATCATACAACCAGAACACATACAGTTAATGGTCTTACTGTGGACTGTTTGTGGGTTTCTCACTTCAGTGGGTTAGCGCTGACTCCACAGTGTTTTGAGGTCAAACGTCTTGACTGAGGCGAACTGTTTGATCATGTAGAGAGTTTCAAGTTTTAAGTCTAGTATAAACATGCATGCATTTCTTACCACATTAATAATGAGAACCATCTGACCTTTTTAGTTATTAATGGATATATTTCAACACTTAATGTCTGTTAATGAGCAGCGGGGAGCATGCTCACTGCACACTTAAATTTGAGCAACAGTGAGTTAGCTTATTCTGACAACATGAATAAATAATATAACTTCAACTGTCAAACATATGCATATGTAACTCACAGCTATCGTGCCTTGCAATTGTACTCACACTCCTTGCCACGTTATGGCCACAAGCTTCAGTGATTGCGATTTTATCTAAAAAAAGAAAATGATAAAAATAGCTCAGAATTTTAAAGTTGAAGAATAGGTATGTGTGCTTCAAAAAAAAAAAAAAAAAGAAATCTGAAGAGTTTTCAACAGGGGTAGGAGAGATCTGGGGAGTCTAACTTTTTACCTTTTTTAAAAAATTGTGTCCAATAATTTTTTTCCAAAATCAATGATGGCAGAGATTTTAATTCTTAAAAAAAAAAGCTGATTACAACGGAGGGCCCAAACCAGTCATTTCGAATTGAACATTTTCAAATCCTGTTTGGAATTGCATTTTCTTTTTGCTTTACTATTCTGGTCCATTAGTACATTGAAAACCAGTTTGACCAATCACAGTTGCTGCTCAGATGTAACCAGCTCCCTCATTGGTCATTTTGTCAACCAAGTGTGTGAGTCTAACCAATGAGAGAGTTTAACTGCTTTGCATTGAGCCTTGGGACCAGAAATGTCACCAAAAAGGTAAATGGCATGAGTAAAGCTACAAAAAATTAAAAGAAAATAAAATAAATGTAAAGAAGGATTTTGAAACTTGAAAAAGAAAATGGAATAAGCCATAACCTTTTAAATGTGTGATTAGGAAAGTTATTTATCATCAAATTTATGAACTTTTGCTTTTTAGTTTCCATTTAGAAATAGGATTTGGTAATACATTTTCAAATTGCAGTATTTATAAAATGGATTTAATAATTGCAATTTAAAATTCCTCTTTAATATTTCAATTTAAATGTGCAATTAGAACATGCTTTTCAAATTTGATTTTATATTGCCTAATTTAAATATTAAATTTGAAATGGCTGGTTTTCTTTTTCAGTGACTCCCTAGGTCCTCAATAAACGACATTGTTTTGTTTGATAAATAATTTTGGTTATACAACCCTTTAAACACAAAAGATGCAATTTAAAGCTTTATTAAATATGGTCAACAGAAGGCTTTAGGGAATATTTTCTTGCTCCTCCTCGCATAGCTGGTATCCTGAAAACCAGTCATACCTTTTTAACAACCAATTATGTCTTTTTCAAACTTTGTCACATTTTCCATAGGTAACAAAGGTTAAAAAAGAGGTAGTCGCTTATCATAACCTTAGTTCTTTAGTTAGTTTTAGTTAGTTAAGACATGCTTCAAAGACAGTTGATGATGTTGTGCCATAACCAATGAGAGGAATTTTTGGACATTGGGGACCAATGCCGATGCTGGTTATCTTTGCAAACTCTCAAGCCTGGATACCCTCAACAAAGCACACTCCCACAGAGACAAATTACAGGGTCGAGAAATACCTTTCCCTATCATCCCTGGGATAAAAGGTTCTGCTACAGACTTAATATTTTTCTTTACCCATGGTATTCCAGAGAGACCGCATTGGGGAGGAACTCCCAAATGGGTTATCATGCAGGCCAGGGACTCTTCGTTCTTCATGCCTTGCTCAAGTTAAGTTGGCCTGTTGGCTATTACTGAACCAGATTGCTGCAAAACAGACCGTCTGTTACTTTCTTGCCAGGTCTACAAGAGTAACTCAAGAGTCCCAGACTTGGATTTAGGAAAGGAACAAAGGGCACTTGGCCAAGCACATTCAACACAGTTTCTGAGGGGTCTCCTGGACGTTTATTTTAGCTCAAGTTTCCATGAACTTTAGAGAAGCCTCAGCTTTCAGAATTAGAGGTAAGTCACACTTTCAAAGTTGGGGAAAGAGTTTACAGCTGAAAAAAAGAGTTTTTGACGATTTCTGTGTATTTCATGTTTTTAACAGTTGAGTAAACCATGCCACAGAAGCTAATAGTGAACAGATGATAGCTGACCTAATGCTAACATGTTTTGAGCTATTGTTTATGAAGTTAACACAAACTTTATTTTGAAAAAGATGTTAAACATTAATATAAGGTTAATGTTTGTGTTTCCTGATTCACTCATTATATCTGGTTGCTAAAATATGACGATAAGAGTCCTTTAAAAGGAGTCCCTTATGTCTAAAAGCTGCTAGTTTCATTGTCAACCAAACCTAGCTAAAGAAGCTAAGTGGTCCTTACCCTTAACTATACCCTCAGAAACAATCACAGGAGGTTAAGAATCAATGATCTAAACAGTCATTAATTTCTAATTTAAGTAAATCATTTAATCAAATATAATTTTACCAAATAATGTTTTATGTCTTTCCTTTGATTTCCATTATGAATTGTTTTTGAAACAAATTAAAATCACTCTAAATTAATTTAAAAACTAATCTGACCTCATTTCAAACAAAAAGATAAACTTTGGTTCTCAAACATAAAACCCATCCCGAACTGTCATATCATTGCATCGTTAAGGTTTTCCATGACTTTCATTTCTTTTTCTATGAGTACATAGTTGAGTTTCACCAGTTTAGTCTGTAGCTTTTATATGTTTAAATATGTTTGACTTGGGGTTGAATGATTTTTTTTTTGTTAACACATCTCTTATTTTAAAATGAAAATGTTTCAAACTCAAATCACACCGTCATTGGTTGTTCTAACACACATACCAGTTGAGCGTGCATTCACAGAACAACACATAACAGTTCAAAAGTCGTTTGATTAAATAACATGTTTCTGTCATGGTGGGTTTGAGAGCTCTAACCCACATGCAGAACACCACACGGAAGCAGGGAAAAAGTTCAACAGTTTATTAAAGAATAAACACAGA